>REGM01000372.1:63942-76716 GCA_004194415.1 Aurelia aurita
TAGACTCATTGCAATCGTCGTAGTTTCGCTCCTTGATGGGCTGATAATCGCTACAACTACGACTCATAATCAAACAATTCGAAAAATCAGCCAAAAATCGATGAACCTCGTTTTGATGCCGGGCGCTTAGGGCTTAAAAGGGCCTAGGCCAATTCAACAAGATTCGAACTCACCGATTCTAAAACCCTTCAAATTCATGCTTCATTAAGATTGTAGAGAAAACAAAACCTACCAGTACCAAGATTAGTACTTCTTCTATGTATTGCTTGGAGATTCCTTTACTTTGACATTGAAAACCTGCTTTTAAAATCCAAAATGCCCTTCAGATTTCACCACAGCAATCCTCGCAGCTTTCTTCGGCCATTGATGATGGGAGGCTAAAAGGAGGCTAATCCTGGGAGCGAGGTTGAAATGTTGATTTCCCATTGGTCAATTTGGGCATAGTTGACTAATATTTGGAATACTGCAATCTGATTGGTCGCGCTTGCATTCTGGCGCGTTTGGCCGGATTTTCAGATAGTTTGATTATCAGTCCCAGTTGGAGCGGAGTGCCCTCATCCAATTCAATAAACGAAGTGAAACTGGGACTGAGGTAGTCAGTCTAGCGAATTCCATGATTTCTGTGACTGAAATCTTCCATCCTTCCGACTCATTTTGTTTAAATAAACCTGCAAATTGCTATCTGTGTGGCAAGGAAAATTTTTATCATAGAAGCGGAGATTATTGCAGGATGCTTTTGGATAAATTTTTATTTCGTATCCTTGTATTTGATCCAATTTTAATTGATCATTATCACTTCATTGATTAAATTCCTTATCATTTTGCCGTTTTTGATAAAATTGCATACCGGAAAACCTGGAGCAAGGACAAGAAGACCAAGCCTAATCCACCTTTTGGAACCTTTTGTCACGGGGATTCCGGCCGACTGATCAACTTTAGATCCATGCTATTGTTACAAGGCAATAGTGACAGAAGTTTCCATTTCCTGTATTCTATCAGTCTCCATGACCTTTTCAAACCGGCTTCTTCTTTCTTGCAGTTCATTTTCAAGACAGTCCACCAGCAGAAAATCAAGGTAAGAGAATTCACATTTGTGTAATGTAGACTTCTTACACGAGTATTTGTTTCTCTGCGTTATTTGTTTGATCGATATCATTCCTTTGATCGGTCAAGGGGACTCGTGCCGTGACATTATCTCGTAGAGATTGGCCGATCTCTGGGGAGTATCGTTCTAATGTTACAAGTGGCCTAAATGCCAGGGCCTTTCGAAGAAAACTCGCACAATTCTGGTTTAAAGAGCAGCCATATTGGGGAAAACTGGTAGTACAAAGAACGATGTTTTCCTGGCCTAAGAACTGTATCCTTGGAGCAATTTTGTACTCTCTGCACCCATAATAGCACTCGAAGCATCTCTCCCAAATTCGGGAGCTTCGGTGTCTTTGTCTTCTTGTCAACCTCGATTTAACAGGACCCAGCCAATCAGGGCGAGTGAAGTTCTGTGTGCAGCAATCTGATTGACGTGAAGGAAATTTGTGCAATGGCCTAAATAGGGCCCCTTTTATGGTAATTTTTAAAGTCCTTTTGACCAGAATGATGCAGTCAAAGAACGCAGGGAAGCAACGACGTGTGTAGTAAATTTGTTGTTTTTTCGTGCCTTTTATCGTATGTTTCTTTACCTGCGCAACAAGAGGTCTTTTGACCGAACGTTTGGAATCTTAGCTAGAGTTCGGGTGCAAAATCGTTGAAAATAGGCCCTTGATATTTTTTCTAAAATTCAGTGTGGGTCCTCTCTAGAGCGCGTGACACACGACTCCACTGTACATAACATCGCCAAAACGCCCATAAAGCTATTTAGCGTCGCTGCTTACAAGCCAAGTCCGTTAGAAAAGCAGCCATGTTTTCCCTGATGTTTTCTGATGCAATCTCATTTGTGCTAAAGAAAGCGCAAATGCGGATAAAATAGATTTTAAGTTTATGTGGGATCAGTAAATGAGGGGGATAAATAACGTCACAATAAGGCATAAAATAGTTACTAATTAGCTTGTGGGATAATACCAAAGGCAGATTGTGTGGGTTACTATACCAAGGGATTGGTGTCGCTACTAGAAACAATTACACGTAAGTCCTATAGTTGGCAACGAGTACCTCACACTGTGGTTAACGGTAAACATGTAGCATAGTGGTAGACTTATTCGTTAGGTCCCTTGCGTTGTTTGATTTTCATTTCATTTCAAATTCTTTTAACACGGTAACCCCGTCAACCAAGAAAGGCTTCTTTTCAGGGACCGTTACAAAAGGATGTACAATGATTCAAAAATGAAAAATGCTTGCAAATAGAAATTAGAATAAAAACTTGTTGTTGTCAGTGCACAAAATTTTGTGCATGGCCATCCCAAATCTTGATGCGAATGTTCATAGGTCCCAATTCGAATAATTCAATTCAATTAAATGTGAAAAAAGGGTTGCTGTTGTTGTGAAAGGCGATAACTGGGACTATGTAGTGAGTCTAGTGCTCTGGAATAGAAGGTTACTTAAAGGCAAAGGGCTCTTCACTAGAAGGATTTTCATTGAATCTAAAGGATTTCAGGATCTAGGGGATTTTGCTTGAGGTTTTGCATGAGAACCATGCTATTGCTCACGAATTTTGTGCTTGAATTCTGACTGATATTTAATGTTAATGACGAAAACTTAGCCAAACGAAGTAGTGTACTTCAAATCAGTCGATCGAAGTTTGAATTGCATTGGAATTCGTGGAATCTTGTGAGCTGATTGCCACCAGAAGTTCTTGTGTGTGAGGGCCTAAATAGGGTCAAGTTTTTCAAAGTATTACTATGAGTGTCTGTTGACCAAATCAACATCATCAAGTCAAAGAGCAATGGTAAACATGGGACTCAGGTAATCAGTCTATGCAGCCCTCCAAGGTACTGCACATATTATGATGTGTCTTTAGTTCATATCGTGAGCATACTCACTGGTTAGATTTCAGCATGAATTGCGAAAGTGCTTCAAATTCCTCATTTTGCATCCAATATTTCAGAGCAATATCCATGAGAACTTCCTCGCAAACATTCAAATAACGTTTAATGACGTGTTTTAAAAGTAACTGTAATTTAACTGATTCTTTGAAAAAATGTCCAATGGTGATTGAAGAAAAATCGGGAGAGAATTTTTTTCGTTCAGTGGTTAATTAGGAACAAAGTCAGTCTCAAATTAGATGTCCCGTGAGATTTGCGATAACGCAAAATTGCTCATCGAAGACTCTTCATTTGTTTTCATTCGCGGGCATTTTCACGTGACATCTAACTTGGGACAGACTTTAGTTTCCACTTTGCAGCCAGCGCTGGTCTCCTTCCCAGTAGCTAGCGTTGGACAAAATAGAAGATCAATTTGAGTTAGCACCCAATATCGACACCTTTGGCGTAGTTGTTCCTTGCCACCCAGGGGTGGGGGTACTCATATATATTTAGGATAGGGGTGCTCAGGCTGGGGTACAAACCATCAACCCAANATTGCTCATCGAAGACTCTTCATTTGTTTTCATTCGCGGGCATTTTCACGTGACATCTAACTTGGGACAGACTTTAGTTTCCACTTTGCAGCCAGCGCTGGTCTCCTTCCCAGTAGCTAGCGTTGGACAAAATAGAAGATCAATTTGAGTTAGCACCCAATATCGACACCTTTGGCGTAGTTGTTCCTTGCCACCCAGGGGTGGGGGTACTCATATATATTTAGGATAGGGGTGCTCAGGCTGGGGTACAAACCATCAACCCAAAAAAATAATTCCTAGCATAAAAATTGACCCAAAAAAGTTATTTGTCTTACCCTACACACCCAAAAAAGTAACAAAAGAAATTGTAAATCATGCTTTTCTATATTTTTTAAACTGTTCTCGTATTTGAGACCCAAAAAACAATCCAGAATTTCATGAACCCAAAAAAATAACTGTACAATTGACTAACCCAAAAAATAACTGTTGCCCAAATTTTAGACCCAAAAAAGTAGCCTGAGCATCCCTATCCTAAATATATATGAGTACCCCCCTGGGCTTTGCCAAGCCAATTCCCAATGAACCCTGGGTACCAGAGTCAACAAAAATTAAACGTTCCTTAGCACATAAAATTGATATCATGGAGGGCACCTAAAAGAAGTATTTGATGCATTTCGTACTTCCCCTTCGAGGAAATGTGTAAAAATAAGAGCCCATTTGCCCCGAACCGGTACGAAAATTATTTGAAAGAAAAAACGGCATGAGATGAAACGAAATCTTAAATTGCCACAATTTGAATACCGCATGAAACCGGTATGCAATTGTGGCCATCTTGTTATCTTATTAGACGGAATCGGTACCGTTTTCAATAACAGTACCGAGTAAACGAAAGGCCAAACGGTATGATTTCATTCCGCTTCCGTGTCGTACCGGTATCTTGTAAACCGGGTCTAAAGAAGGAATACAGCTGTCAAGGCGGGCTAGTCTTCAGATATTTTCAATTTTCTTTTCAGTTGAAGCAAAGCACACCACTTGCCCTCAATGCACAAAACCAATTGGCTTGAAAAGATTCAAGAATTTCAAACGAGCTGACTTCGGTAAGTTGACGATTTGTGTTTCAATCTTTCTGCAATATCCCTTGCAATACGAACTGAGTCAAAATTTGATTTGTGCAAATTGATCTCAAAATGTGTCCCATCATTTGATCAAATCTCCTGGAACGATAAAAATAGAAAGAATTGCAAAAAGTTTAAAATTGAGGTTGCCTTTTACTTATTGACCTATACTCCTTTTAGCTATTCAAAAAAGGGTAAATTAGCAGTAATTTTGTAGCAAGGCCTAAATTGGCAGTAATTTGGCTATAATATTTTACTACTTTAAGCCTACTTTAAATAGATTAATGATGATGATGGTGAGGGTGAGGGTGAGGGCGAGGGTCTGGATCGAGCGGCATTTTTATACTGAACCTTTTGAATAAAACTATAAAAGTATGGCTTGATCCAGACTCTTTCACAGAACAGCTAAAAGGTATATTGTCTTTACTACAAGTTAGCCCGGTTGATTTTTTTATCGGGGGGGGGGGGATGGTGATACAAAGAGATCTCGTAATGTTTTATCCGAAGAGACACTTTTCTGAACAATTCTGCAATCTTGTTCTACGATACGAAAAGTGTCGAAGTATAATATATATTGTTCAAATTAAAATAAAATAATACTGCTAGAACTCTATGCAACCGAAGCGTAAACAAGTTTTCAATGCAGCCAAAGAGCTTCTGGATAAAGGGAAAAGTCTTCGAAATCATCTTGTTTTTAAAATTTCAAATCCCCAAAACAAATTCCATGTTTCACAAGAAATTAAGCCCTCTTTTCAGGCCACCCTCGGGGAAATATTTGCGATTTATTATGAAGAAAGTAAGTAGTAATTAAAAGCCCTTAAATAGAAATGCCAGGAAAGTCTCGGAAATCTTCTTGGGAGTCCTAAATTTTCTTGATAATCACAGATATTTATTTGGAGAAATATTTCTCATCGTAACTTAGGTAACGTCTCATAAATGATGTGTGGTAAACAAATTATGAATCTGCAGCAATAATTTTTATCCAGAAAGCAATATTTTTGTTACATAAACACCCGGGGGGGCCACTTGGTACCTGATGTGTTATCATGCTCGTACAAAAAACGCGGGAAAGGGTACCTTTCTTCAACGTAGGCGCGGGCCCTCGTTTAGGGGTGCCAATTCAACCGTAATTTCAAAAAAGGATGTACTTTTTTGCATTTGATAAATCGAAACGCTTCTGTGATGATATTTCTAATCAAGAATTTTAAAATAGAATTTGAATTAGGAAAATGTATTAGGCAAATTCCACTACTTTAGGTTTAACTCTTCGTCCCTGATTCATCACACAGAATCACACTGGCCATATCGACAATTTTGAAAAGTGACTTGTCCGCGATTAGGGTACCTAAACTTGACAAATTCAATGTGACACGGGAATGGGTATGTTCTCAAGAGAATTTTCCGCGATTAGGGTATGTATTTTGCTAAACAGGTCGGCGTTTAGAGTGCACACGTTGCACCTTTGTACGAGCATGATACTATAGACAAGTATAGGAGTGGCCCCGGGAATAAACATTGTTGGTATTTGCAACGAATGACGCAACCAATTGCAGATTGATTGATGGAAGGCAAGTTAACAAAATTAGGCGGACCCCTTTTAGATGTTCCAAAAATGCAACTTATCTCAGAAATGATTAGAGCAATATATCTTTACACTTAATTCTAATTTTCGGAATAACCAAATTTCCTTATCAGAACGACAATCTCCGAAAAATCCCAAAAAAATTTGATTGTATTTATTCGTTAATTTCTATCGAAGAAATTCCGGATGTTTTCGGATTCTAAATTTCAATATGTTACATTGAAATCATAATTTGGCCTTATTTAGTGCTTAATTACAAGACGGTATCTTTGATGTGCCGTCGTTTACGTCACTGCAATGCCATATTTGGTCATGTTATTTCAATGGTCCTTTACTCAGAGGATCGCAGAATGATCATCGTTTGATCGTCCGCCAGCATGCATTTGTTGGAGACAAAAGAATAGCAATTCTGTGTTGGGGTACACGTATCTTTTTATAAGAAACTTTTTATAAGAAACTCGAATCTCAGATCGCTAAAAAGGTAAGGACCTCCAGTGCTGGGAAAAATCATTTAAGCAACGACAAAATCTTCGTTTTGAAATGTTCACGATGACACACGAAATTGACATGAAGATTGTCATGGAGCTCGTAAGAAACTCGTAAGAAACTCGTAAGAAACTCGTTAGAAACTCTGAGTACTCGAAATCTGATAATTCTAAGAAACTTTCAGTCCTAGCTCAAATTCTTAGTTTCTTTTTTATTATCAAAAGAATACGTGCAGCTCAGATTTGTCGTGGATAATGTTCAGGCCATGGAAATTTCCGTTCCTCCCTGTCTTATTTGTCAGGTTTCTCAGTATGTGATTTATGGCTTGTGTGGTCTTCGCTTTGGCTGTTTTGTCAGAACTTGAAGTTTGAACAGCTAAAGCAAATGGCATGCTCCAATATTATCATTAGTATCAGAGCTGAACGAGGATTTTGCATAAAAAAAGAAAATAGAATACAAAAAATCGAATAAACTTGAAAAAACACGCAATTAAGATGACTCGCCTCAGCCCAAACAAGGCACGGGCATCATGAAACGTAAATTTATCTGAGCAGCTTGACTTACGACGTGATCCCGTGTATTTGTTCAACATTTTTAATCTGATTTTGTATTATCTCCATTCAATTCAATGAGCAATACTCAACTTATGCAGTGAGGCTACTGAGCAGCGTCAAGACAAACGATGTAGTGTGAATTCAGCTTAGGCCCATTGCAGGGAGTGTATTGTATCCCTGAGGGTGGAGGTAACTTCCATACATAGAGCAACGGGCACGCCCATAAGGATGGGTTTTAAACCTCGAGAATCCCTAAATATTATTATTATTATTATTATTATGCAATTCTTCTCATGGTCTCGATGTTATACCAGTATCTTGTCTATTATCAGGTCACCTCCCGTGGCTTGAGATAATAGATCTAAAGTCTTTCTTTCTAAACCGTCTTTCCTTGTCTTCTAGTGTTCTATTTTGTCCTATTCGCTGTAGTCCAAAACTTTTCTGATTATTCTGGCAGTACCCAACAAACAAGCTTTCTGCAGAGGATCTAAGCCAGGTTTGAAGTCAATTTTTTCAAGATATTTTTCAACATTCTTCGTGACTATTCCTAAAGCGCCAATCACAATTGGTATTATGTATACTTTTGTCACTTCCGTGTTCCAAACCTTGAGAAGTTCATACTTCAGATCTGTATAATGCTCAAACTTTTCTTTCTCCTTCTTTTCAACTCTTGTATCGAAGGGGCATGCCACATCGATAATGTAGCAGGTTTTTCCTTTCTTATCCAGCAGGACCAAGTCAGGTTTGTTATGGTCTATTTTTTTTTCTGTTTGGATGGAAAAGTCCCATAATAGTTTGACATTTTCATTTTCTAAGACAGCCATTTCCTTATCTACAAAATGTTCGTAGCTCTTTGCAGTAGTGGGAAATCCATATTTTTGACACATCTGCCAGTGAAGGATAGCAGCCACTTTATCATGCCTTGCCTTTTTGTAATCGTTTTGAGCCAACTCTTTACATTCTGATACTACATGGCTGACAGTTTCATCTCTCTCACCACATAGCCTACACGACGGCGAAATGTNGGGATTGTTTCATTCGTTCGGAAAAGCGTACTAGATTTTTGAAGACAAAAATATTTTTAGGGATTTTACTTAAAAGCATAAGGATTTTTACCAAAGGTGTACGAGAGATTGATTTGCCCCTGGGCCCATTCTGTATAAAGATACACCGCAGGCAATGCACCGGACTCTGGTGGCTGATCATAAGTTAGCTTTTCAAACTTTGCATTAAATCATTTCATCCAAATCTTTTCCTTTCAGCAATTCAAGCAATATTCAAAAAGAGATCAACAGGACCAGATGGCAAAACCAAGCTTACTTTTGAGATTCTGTCCGTCTATAAAACTGGTAAGTGTGATTTTACATCTGTTACATTTGTTGCTGTCCACTAATATGGATGTTTTGTGGTAAAACAGCTAAAACTAGAATAAACCGGTTACATAAGCGTGCCTTGAGAGTTCTCCATGGCGATTATACATATCTACATTTGAAGAACTATTGGCAAGGTCGGAAGAGATAACTATCCATTGTAAGAATCTACAAAAGCTAATGGTCGAAATATATGAATCCACAAATGCCATTAGCCCTTCCTTTTTGTCAGAGTTTTTCATAACCAAAGATGTCAAGTATAATCTAAGGATAAAGAACCTCCTCCAGCTGCCAAAAATTAAAACATCTTCATATGGACAAAGTTCACCATCGTTCAGAGGCAGTATACTTTGGAACACTTTGTCAGACAGCATGAAATCCGCACAAAATAGCAAGACGTTTAAAAAGTTTAAAACTATTATCAAAAACTGGAAGGGAGAAGAATTTAACTGTAATATTTGTAAATAGAACTTTGGTTTTAACTTATACTTTGTATTAATTAGATAGTTGGTATTTATTAGTTTCATGTAAACTAGAGCCACCACCAACTGTAAATAAATTGATCATAATCATTATTATTATTATACTCGATATACCGGTTTGGCCCTAAACTTGATTATGTTACCGATCTCGGAATTTTCTTTTGGTGCATCTGCATAAAAAACAAACAAAATTTAAAAGACCATCTTTATTTTATTCGTCGGGAAGACGGATGACGATATTACAGCATGAAAAACCATGTTTTGAGCAAAAGTATTTTATTAAATGTTGTATTTTAGCCAAAAAAGCATATCTTGGGATTTCGCATGAAATTTCAAGTCCTACATGGTACGAGATAAAAATTCAATTTGTTAATAGTTTCTTGTGTGATTGCGGAGTATGTTTCAAAACCAGGTAGCTTGTTAAAGCACGAATTACTACAAATTCAATAGACCAACGACATGATTCCTTGTATTCGTTCAATATCTTAATCTGATTTTTTATTTTCTCATAACCATCCAATTCAATGAGCGATACTGAGACTTATCTAATGAGTATACAAATTCAATGCAATTTCAACACTTTACAATATGTCTATGAATAAAATGAGTTTTCGTCTTCGATACAAATACATAACACGAAAAGAAATGTCCGCGATCGGTGACATAATCGGATTTTAATTATTTTTCAAAAACTTTTCATTTCTATTGGGCCACCCTTCGATAGATCTTTTTAGGCCACGGCCATTTTAGCATAGCAGGGTCTGGCGACGTCGAATTACTGAAGTTAAGTTGCACAGAAATATATGCCACAAATCACTGATATACAATACAGTACAATATAATTCTCAGGAAATTCTTAAAAAGTCTTTTTCAAAAATTCTTGCAGTCGTTCATGCCTCTCGAGAGTTCTTGTTTGCATTTGGAGAATTTTTAAGAATTCTTTGAGAATTTCTTGATGTTACTGTACACAAGGTCCATACTTTCATCAAAATTGACGATTTTGCCAAGTAGTGCTGCAATTATCAAGATAACAAAATTTTATCTTTTAGGCCATGTCAGCATACCAAAATCTGGAGAAGTCGATCTTTGGTCATCAACATCATGTCTGTGTCCTAAGCTTGAGCTGGATGTGACCTACGTGATTCTTGGCAAAGAAAACACTAAATCTAACCAACTGTTGTTCAACAGAAAGATTATCATTGAAGCATCATCTGCTTATTTTCAAAAGAAAATGGAAAAATATTCAAAAAAATATGAAAAAGTCTTGAGGAGAAGACGACAGAAGAAGCTGAGATGGCTATTGAAGAAGAGAGGCGAAAATCGAAGAGTGTAGCTCAATAAGATGAAGTTTTATGTGTACCCACAATAAGGGGTAAGGAAAGCAAACCAATGCCAAACTTCGGGGGAAATTCTACAAAGATGGACAGAGGTACCCGAACGTAGCTACAGATAAAGACATACAGAACTGCAATGTGAAGGGAGAAGGAACTATTGCCGTTAAATTTAAGGACACGATACGACTATCTATAAATCAGATCACCTGTTATCGCCTGTAATCGCCTGTCAGTCCTAGTAATCACCTTTTATCACCAGTAATCGCCCTTTACCACAAAATGATCACCCTTTATCGCCAATCAATCTAATTTCATCGCCAGTCAATCGCCTATTATCGCCAGTAATCACCCTCCCTCGCAAAATTGTTTTGATAAGTTTGCATGATAAAATTTTTAGGCCTTTAAACCTTCACCCCTAAAATCTATATATAATTTTGGAATGGCTCAGAAAAAAATTACAGTGCAAATGCTTCGTAGAAACAATTTGTTTGGTACGCGTTCCAAATTTTGTCCGTGCTATGCTAAAAACATTCTGTAGCGTGGGGCTTACTTAGCATTGCAAAAATTTGAGGCTTGAGTCCAATTTACATAAAATCGAGCGAAACTGGGACAGAATTCCACAATGGTAATGTTTGGCCTGAAATGAAAAAGTGAAAAGGCCCAAAATCTTGGTTGTTTTTTAAGCTGCTTATTTTCCGTATAGTTTAAACGCGAACCGAGGACAACACTGGTAACCCTTATGGGCGAGGACTCGAAACGCAAAGCTTCAGCGTGCTTATGTTTTGGAAAGCAAGATCTGGACACCTCGAAATAAACTCTCTAACAGAATGAAGAAAAATTCCTTGTGAAGCATTTTAATAACATGAGATTTTGATGGTTTATGGTAACATATGTTGCAGATCTTTAGAACGGTCGATGTAAAATTCTGTGACCAATTTCTTTGAATTTAATGTCTTGAAAGAAACTCTAGCTACTTGGCTATAACTCTAACGTTCGATTTTCCAGAACTACAATATGGTATCAAGCAAAAGTCTTCACTCTTATGGTTTACGATTTAGAACTTTTATGACGTCACATCCTCAAATGAGTTGCAATATAAAATATGCTGTAATTTCGAAAAATATTGCAGATTTCAGGAAAGTCAAATTTTAGCAAAGTAGCTAAAATTTCTTTCAAGCCATTCAATTCAAAAAAATAGATCTCAGAATTTTACACCGACCTTTTTACGCCAATTTAAAGTGTTTGGAACCTATGCTGTTTGTGGTATCTTTGCCTGAGCCTCCCCCCCCCTGATTCTTGTATGCAGGCGTACAGCTTTCGGGGCTCGAAGGGCTTACTAGGTTGCAAGTACATAGTCGAGAAGATGGATATATTCAATCACGTATATTTAGACATAAATATCTTGCCTGTAAATAATAAGTAGTTTAGAGTAGAGAGGAACATATATAAGTCAGTTGTATATACGCCTAAAAGCTGTAACCGGAAAAAATTGTTTCTTTTTTTTTAAGTCAATCATCTGGTCTTCTCAACACCCAATGTTGTTTAGCGAATGCATCTCTTTCTAATCTTTGTTGTTACAATCTGGACAGATATATACAGAGTGTTAAAAAAGCAACCCACCTTTATTCGAGATTCTTAAAAAAATAATGTTATTTGAATTAATTTGATGCATATCACCCGAAGGCACAATCTGTCTTCTTTCCGATGATATCCAGCTTCGGCATATTAATTGAATTATTCATCACTTAATTGACGATTTAGTAAGTAATAAGTATGGCCTATTTTAGATGCAGGAAAGTGGTAGGACATTTACATAGGCGAAAACCCATCTTTGTGAGAACTTATTTTATCATTTTTGATAAATATGGATCTTATGGGAATAATTTTTTATGTTTCCTACCTAAGGGCATCATCTCAAGTGCTCCTAGGCCTGAAATGTTTTCACAAAATCTGTTTTGTAACTTTTTACGGTAAAAAAGGTGCTGATTTTGCTCTTGAACATGCTGCATTTGAAATTGGCCATACTTATTAAAATATCAATTAAATGATAAAGAATTCCATTAACATCTTGTAATTAATTCATTAATTCCATTAATTCCATTTCCATTAACGTATCCAAACTGCATATCATTGGAAAGAAGATAGATTGCGCTATAAGACGGTTTACATTACACCTATTCAAATTTTGTTATCTTATGAAAATTTTCAATTATAGTTGGGTTGCGTTTTTTCTGAAACACCCTGTAGTTCTGTCACCAAATCTCAGCTGTTTGGAAAACTATGTTTGCTCGTTTGGGCGAACAATTTCAATCTGCAAATCCATTACTGTTAGAATCGTGCCTCTGGGGGGGGGGGGGGGGGGGG
>REGM01000372.1:77309-99654 GCA_004194415.1 Aurelia aurita
GAAGCTCTCGACTTGTGGAGATCCCAGAAAACGTAATGACACCGCCCCTACTTCAAACTGGAATGCATTTCTAAGTGTTTTACGGCATGTAACAAGATATACACGTCAACTCTAATTGTTTTGCGTCCTTGCAACCCAAGATGGGCAGAGTAGACAAGTTGGGGAGGGGGCTGCGATTCTTTGATCAATATGAGCCAGGAATCTAATTTTCTAGAAAAGTTAAATCATGGTTTCGTGAAACTGAATCTTTTTAGACCTTTAGGCTGACGGATCACTGGACGCTGGATTAGTAGGATTTCTTAACAAAGGGTTCCAATTCTTATAGTAAAAGTTTCTTGACGAGTTTCTTAATTTGTCATCAATCTAAATTTCACGTTTTATCAAACTTCATAGAGGACAGCCTTTTGAACGAAGAATTACATTAAAGAACCAAATCATCAGCAGAAATAGCACTTTTTGGTATCATTTGGGTTGGTAATACATTTTCTCTGATCGTTACTAGAAATTTTCTTAAGTTTCTGGAAGAGGGTACTATAGCCTGCGCGCAGCCTCAACACTCCTTATAAGCCGTTTCTTATAAAAAATGAGTGTATTTTAGTAAGAACTCTTCATAAGAAACTGAACTCTTGGATCTCTAAAAAATTTAAGAAACCTCAGTACTGAGATAAAATTTCAAAACGTAGGAACCAGGGGCACGTGCCCCACCCCAAGATTTTGAAATAAACGAAAAAATGCCCTTTCTGTTCCAGGAAGTGCCCCGTTTAGCTTAATAGAAAAAGTGTCTCCCCCCCAAGTTCAAGGTGCTTCATAGGGCCCCGAATTAGAGAAAGTCGGTGTCAATATTTTGGTTTATGGCAAAATCAACAATTGGGGTTTGTGAATAACAAAAGATACAAGACCATGCGATATTTAGAGTCTGTCAATCAGAAGAAACACGCAAAGCAATACCAAGGTCAATACAGTCATTTACAATATTTGGGGTCTTCAAAAATTATGATTAATATTTGAGGGTCTGCTGGATACCCTACTTAAATGTTGATCATTCAAAGTCAGCTCAAGGGGTAGCCTGTCTGCACGCAGGCTACTCAAGGGGTAAAAACTCATTTTTGCTTGCAACATACATACATACATACATACATACATACATACATATTTTATTTTAAAAGCAGGTCGAGAGCTGGCAGCATAGTGCTGATGTGGACCTGCTACCAATTAAAGAAAATTAAAACAAATATTTTTAAAACTTTTAACTAAAAAACTGATTGTGTAAAGTAAGAGAGTTCCTAGTAATAAACGTAATTTACAGAGTCTTTATTTCTATTGAAGGTTGTTCCTTTTGCAAAATTAATTCTATTTAATGTTCCTAGATTCGACTTTAAATGACGCTTAGAATTTTTTAGATTACTTTGATTTTTCAGGTCTATACTTAGGGCGTTCCACACTACAGGGCCTCTGTAGCGTAATGAATGTCTTCCTACTTCTGTTCTGACTCGTGCAATTTCAAACTGTTCTCCCGTTCTGGATGTTTTCCTCTTTAGATGGTATTGCATGGATAATCTACTTCTTTCATCAAACATAACTTTATGCATTTCGACCGCAATTCTTCTCTTGTAAATATACCATAAACTTTGCCATTTTACTGCCGCAAGGGCGTCTTCATTTTTAACGTGTCTCGGTAATCTGTGGATAATTTTGGCCGCTCTGATGTGCTGCTTCTCTATTTTTGAGAGCGTAGCTTCGGAACAGTTTCCCCATACAGATATACAGTATGTGGCAGCTGGAATTATTGTTTTGTAATAAATGTCTTCCAGTACCTGTGATGGTAGGTATTTTAATCTTTTAAGCATGCAAATCTTTGAGCTCATTGATTTTGCTACCTTTTCAGACTGTACTTTCCAGCTCATTCTATCATCAATGGTGACTCCTANCTGCCGCAAGGGCGTCTTCATTTTTAACGTGTCTCGGTAATCTGTGGATAATTTTGGCCGCTCTGATGTGCTGCTTCTCTATTTTTGAGAGCGTAGCTTCGGAACAGTTTCCCCATACAGATATACAGTATGTGGCAGCTGGAATTATTGTTTTGTAATAAATGTCTTCCAGTACCTGTGATGGTAGGTATTTTAATCTTTTAAGCATGCAAATCTTTGAGCTCATTGATTTTGCTACCTTTTCAGACTGTACTTTCCAGCTCATTCTATCATCAATGGTGACTCCTAACACCTTTTCTGAAGTTGTAAAGTCTAGGTATTTTCCCCCCATTTGTATTGGTAAAAGTGGACCAATGAATTTCTTGGTTGTTATTAACATTGCTTTGCTCTTTTTTGCATGCACTGTCAGTTTGTTTTGAGAGCACCAATCATTCATCTGGGACGAAGCTTCGTTTAGTTTTTGTACGACTTCATCTACACTATCACCAACTACAAAAGCAGTGGTATCGTCTGCATACATGTGGACTTCTGCCGATTTAACCGATGTCAGCAGGTCGTTGACGTAGATGGAGAATAATCGTGGACCAAACAATGATCCTTGGGGCACTCCATACTCTATATTTCTCACTGACGATCTTTTATCATTAAGTTCTACAAATTGTCTCCTTTCATGGGTATAGTTTTGAAGCCAAGCTAGCATATCGTCACTGATTCCAATTTTTTTCATTTTTTCAAAAAGAATCTTGTGGTCTATTGAATCGAACGCTTTACGAAAGTCTATCAGTATAACTCCTATGATTTTACCCTTGTCTAAGTATTGCTTCCAATGCTCTGTGAGGTATAGAAGAAGAGATTCAGTGGACAGTCACTTTTTGTATGCCCATTGGTTCTGATGTATGGTGGTTTCAAGATGTTTGTCAAGTGAAATGCAAGCAACCGATTCTGTCAGTTTACTGGGAATGCTCAGCATTGTCAAAGGTCGGTAGTTTCCTCTTTCTGCCTGATCTCCATTTTTGTGAGTTGTTTTTACTTTCCCAATCTTCCAGGTGCTTGGGTATTTTGTTTGCACTAAACTCAAGTTACTCATCATAGAGAGCCCAAAACTGAATTCCTTTCCTATAAATTTCATTTCCCTGGTTGTAATTTCGTCGTGTCCATGAGCATAGCCGGGCTTTGATTTTGCTATTGCTTCTTCGAACAGGCGGCTATCAAAATTTATGTTCTTTATTAGTTTACTGTTATCAGTTTCACCAGTACTTTGTGGTTGACTGTTATTTCCTTGGAAAGCTTTAGCCAGCTCTTCTCCTATGGTCGAGAAATATTTATTCATTGCCTCTGATTTCTCAGTGTTGTCATAAACTAACTCCTGCTCATCGTTTTTAATTGGCCCAATCCTTTTCTGTTTCTGATCCTTGAAAGTAATCTTTTTGATAATTTTCCAGAAGTTACTTCCCTGTTTATCGCAATCTTCCAGCAGATTTTTCCAATGGTTTTCCTCAGCTATACGTAATTCTTTTACCTCTCTTTGTCTATTTTGTCTTTTGTGTGCCTGTACCTTTTCAACTGTTTATATCGTTGGTTCATCAACTTGCTGATCTTTGAATTCATCCATGGCAGTGAATTTTTCCTGATCTTTGCTTTTCTCTTCGGAAGGTTGCTCTCGGCGATGTTTCTAATACATGGTTGCTCTCGGCGATGTTTCTAATACATGGTTGCTCTCGGCGATGTTTCCAACAGTTACAATAAACTATTTCAGAAACTATTTTCAACTGAAGGCAAAGGCTGAAAATCCCAGCACAGCCAGAAATCTACACTGTGCACGGACCGAGATACAGGAGGGTTAGGGGGGGGGCTTTGCCCCCCCCCTCCAATTTTCAGTAGTTGCTACAGTATTCCTTCGGAAGGGACGTTAAACTAGGGGTCCCATGCCTGGATGCGGCATGCATAGTGGGCCTAAATTAGCTTTAAGTAGCTAGAAAATCCTGACAGCCCACTCAAAACAAATAAGGGACAGTGCAAAATTTATTTTATAACATGGCCGGTGCAAAATGCAGCATGGCAACTACTTTTTTTTTAGCTTATGCAGAACGGGGTCAACACTTTTTATTGGGCAAATAAGTACGGGGCAGTAACTTTTTTTTAAGAGCTCAAGTTGCAGTTTGAAACATACAATTGTTCATTTAGAAGACAAAATTGCAAATCACGCAAGATGATGATTGAAGAGATGTGTATAAAATGATGTAGAACGTCCATGTCAATTGTCTGCAAGAACGGTCCATCAGTCACATATTGTCTTCTGCAAAGTCAATATTTTGTTGACATAGACTTTTAAGAACAAAAATGGATTTTGTAATGGTCATTAGCAAATTCATCTGTCGTACTATAGTACTATATAACATCTAACGGGGCAGATACATTTTTTAAGGAAAAGGTGACGGGGCAGTTGGTTTTTTTGCAGTAATTTTATACGGGGTAACCAGATTTTTTTGCAAGAATTTTTCTTCTCCACCGGCCATGTAATACAATAAATTTTGCACGGTCCCTAACTGACTGACTGATATATTTTCATTATTTAGTATTATAGAAAATTAGATAGGTATTCCATGTTCATGTTTACGTCTTGTTCAATTTTTACCATCTACTATACTAGGAGGCTCCTTTAGGGTATGTACAAGAACAAAATTCTTTCACACCAGAGACATGACTCTTTAAAACTCTATAGGATATTTGTCAACACGTATTTTAGTAGACCTACCTGGAAAGTCAATCTGTAATGAGAAACAAAAATTTGCGTCGTTTTAAGCCAATCTGAAGGGCGTGGTCTTAAATTTTTTTCCGGGTGAGTACCCCCGGACGTACCCCCTTCAAACTTTCTGCTCGCTTCGCTCGCTTGCCGGTTTGCCCATGGCCCCCCAAGCAAAAAATTGTATCTCGGTCCTTGAAACTGTGCCTATTTCGATGCAAATATGTGCAGGGTAAAATGGGTTAGCTCTTGGGGTAAACTAATTAAAAGGGAAAAATGTGAATGAATTTCATAAAAATCAAGATTCACAGTTTCTCTGGCGACTACTGTTTGAATCAACCTCATTGGCATTGGTAATGTTGATTTAGCAGTTTACGATCTATCATTTTCCTGACATCAACACTACCTATTTTACTCCTGCATGACCCTACAAAGCCATTCCATGTGTTGCTGAGAGCAATGTGTTCTTTTGGAATTTAGCTCCGCAGAAATAACTTTTCTAACAAAAAATTGAGATAAAACCTTTTATTTTGCATTGGAATCTTTGTCGACGTTGGCAAGCGGAGACGGACATATTTTGCATCGCAGAAATAAAATAGCTTCCCCTTCCTTCAATATCTCATAATCATTGTTAGATTGTTACATAAGGTAGAGGTTCACAGCTGAAGATAAGTTCTATTCACCAGTGTATTCGCTATTTACATTCTAATATCAATTTGATGACAATTTTACTGCAAATTTTTTTCGCAAAATCTTTAGTGCTACGGGAGCTGTTAGAAGGAATGGTTGAAAGTTAAAATTCCAAAAGTGGGATGAGGAACCAAAGGTATTTTGGTCTGCGCAACACATTGTAGTTTCAGAAAAGTATATGTTTTATAGTGTCCCACTTTTGACATTTGCATTATTTAAGATAATATCTCAAATTTACACCGAAAAACAGCAAACAGCAAATTTTGTCCCTAAAATGCAGCCTTTCCATTCCCAATTTTCTATTCCGTAGGTAAACCATGAATTTCTCAAAAATTCTGGCAGTATTTTTTCTTTCATATTTTTCCTGGGAACTCATAGAAAATCCATGTTTTTAATCAACAAAGTGCATAAAAGCTCCTGTACTAGTATATAATTACAACACAGTCAGGAAATTAAAAAAGCCAGGTTTTGAGAGGTGCTTTTCCAACTTTTCTGGGTTTCAGAGTAAAATAATTTTCGAACGGAATGAGATATAAACTTTGTCTTTGCACTGTTCTGTGCAGAATTTATTCAGCTTTCAGGAAATGTGAACAACATTGAAATTCTAAGAATTTGATTTTTCCTCTATTTCCGCATCTGTGCCCACTGTGCTGCAAACACTTATGTAACTCATAAAACTTTCAATAGACAATAACGCTAAAGATGGCAGCTCCAAAGACTCTGTTGTGTTTTGCTGCAAAGCATGCTGCTAAAAAGCTCCCTGACAACTACCTAACAACGTAAAAATTTTGGTCTGCCGTTTCGACCAGCTAGCGTGGATTCAAATGATTCAAAAGAAAACTTTTCTAAAGCAGAAAAAGTAAAGTTTTGATTCGAATTGCAGTTTCAATTAAAGATTTGTGTTTGAATTACAAAATTGTCCTATTTGGTTACATTGATTCCTTGTTCGGAACTTTACCACATCTAGCTAGTTGGCAGACAAAAATGTTTATGTTGTTAGGTGGTCGTCAGGGAGCTTTTTACCAGCATGCTTTGTGCAGCGGCCATCTTTAGCGTTAATGTCTATTGCATACTTCACACAATTTAACTGAAATTGTCATTCTGTAATTCAATAAACTAAATACTCTATGAATGAACTAATTTATGTCTCTAAGTCATTGTAAAGGCCCCACTAGTCAATTTGTTTTGAATGCATGATTCAAAGCAAAAACGTGTTTCTCTTTCAGCCCTCCTTTACAACTATCTTCAAGGCATCTTTGTAAAAGTAGGAGATAATTGCCATTGTCAGTATTATCAGCAAGAACCTTAGCAGTCTCCTGATCATGGAAGGACTCTGGTCCAAACTTGGTGCAACCCTTGGTTTCCTTTCAACGGAACTGCCAGATGCATCTTGATTTTTATCATCCTCTTTGTTCTGTGTCACCTTTTTATTTTTCTGCTCCTCTAAAAATGCTTTTCTTCTCTCTTCCTTTTCTTCTTTCTTTTGCCTTTTTCTGAGTTCATTTAATTTCTTCACTTCTAACTCTTCCACAGCTTTTTGTTGTCTTTCCTTTTCAGCCTCAATTGCCCTTTTCTTCCCTTCCTCTACCTGCATCTCACGCATAAATGTCAGCATTCTTCTTGCACAGTTCTCACAGTCCTTGGGCTCTAGGCAATCACCAACAATTTCTGGGAGGTCATTTTGGACAGGGTTGTCCTTTAAATCCAGCCATTTCAGTGCTCGCAATTGCCCGAAACTGAGGGGCAAACTTACTAAATCATTATTGTATAAATCCAGTCGTTTGAGGTTTTGTAGATCACCAAAATTAGCCGGCAGTGAGGCTAAACAATTCTTGCTCAGATCAATTTGCATTAGATTTTTCAAGCTGCAAAATGCGTCTGGCAGTTCTGCGATCTTGTTGCAAGACAGGTCCAAGACGGTGACTTTTGGAAGACTTGAAATTTGCTTCACTGGCACTTTAACGATTGAACAAAGACTCAAATCAAGTTCATGCTCATCTAACCGCCTTTTCAGCTCTTCTTTTGAGAATGTTCCCTTTTCATCCATGATTCAAAGCTTGCAAGATTTCAATATGTTTGTTGGCAGGTTTGAATTTCCATTCGCGGCTGTTACGTGGCTTGTCAATGGGCCTAAAAGAAATTCTTCCTAGTTCAACCTCGAATTGGCTCTAGTCTCAATCTCCACCAAAATACTTTATTGATTGATTGATTGATTGATTGATTGATTTATTAATTGATGGATGTTTGATTCTTGAATCACACGATCAATAGATTGATCGAAAAACCGGACCCTATTTGTTGTGGGTTCTTGTTCTTACTCAGAGGTGAAACTTGCTATTGCATTGGTAGGTGAGTGACGGGAGGTAGGACACTTTTTGGGTCTCAAAACACCATCCTAGAATATTTTTGGGGCCGCAATTTTGCAATATTTTTGGGTAGAATGTGTTTTGTGCAGACATGAAGAATGTTTGCTTTTTTCCTCTAAAAATCTGTCTTATTTCCTCAAAACCAGTTGGCAAATTGTATATTTTAAAAAGATTGCCTATTTCTCGTGCAAACAATGTTTTAATTAGCCTACGTGTTGCCCCCCCCCTTCCGAAAGTCTACACGTAGGCTATGTTTTAATGTGCATACTGTTGTTATAATGTCCAGGCTTTCAGTATATTTTTGGGGTCTGGAGGGTCTGGAGCACTAAAATTCAGTTTATTTTGGGGTTTGATTAAGATGCTGTGTGTAACCCCCCGTCCCCTACCAATAGTAAGTTCACCTTGGGTTCTTACTGCAGAGCTATCTTGCAACTGGGCAAAAGATTATTGCTCTCCCAGCGCTTCTCCTTGCTGTACAGAAGGTCCAGAGCCATGAATTGCCCTTGTTCCTCGTTTCTTCTCAGATGTTTTGCAATTCGACTCAATTTTCAGCTCATATGATCATTCATTCATTGACCTCATTTTCTTTCCAAAAAGAAGATAATTTCTTCCCGGGAAGAATGCATTGACCTAGCTAATTGCTAGTGTGAACAAATATTTGGAAATATAAGTTCTAGCTAAGTGAATTGTCGCCTTGAAGAAATTCGGTAAGTAGTAAGAACTCTGCGCACAAGAATTCTCGAAATTTAGCTCAATTCAAAATTTTAATCAAGATATTCGATAGGCGATTGCGTTTGCCAAAAGTACTCAGACGAGACCACACCAGTTAGCAAACTGTCACAGCCATTTTAATGGGCTCTGGTACACAATTTTTTAATGGAGATAAAGTCTGCTATTGCAGCAAAGAGGCAGACCTGGATGATGGTCGTTTACAATGCTGTTATGTGGAGTATAACTGCTAAGTCTAGATTGAGCAACATTTTTCACATCTCACTTCTGAAGCCTGAAGGCTATTACACACAGGTCAACATTTGTTGGTGACATGTATGCCAACATAGTTGGTGACATTCCTACCCACACAAATGTTGAATTTTGAGTATGCGTTTGTATATTGTTTCAAAGACGAGAATGAACATGTTCATTCTTGGCAACATTGTCGGTGATGTTGAACGGAATCTAGCCAATCAAAAGCGGTCTTTCATATCATGGGATCCTGCAAGAGACATCATGATGAATATGAGGTGAAAAATGTTGAATGAATTTGTATGCTTGTGTGTATTAAACATGATCAACAAATGCGAGGAACATTTGTTGCCATCAAATCAAATGTTAGCCACAAAAATTGGCTACAAAAGTTGACTCGCGTGTCATCGCCGTCAGCCTGACCAACTACGTTTCTGCTTTGTTTATTGTATTGGATGTTGGTATATGTCAGTTCAGTCGAGGNAGAAAGCTTCCATTCGTTATCGCTCGCTGATCGTTGCAGAAAAAGAATGAATTTGAGCGCCAACATGTCAAACGACGTTGTGAACAATAGACTTCTCATAGGAAGAGGGCTGGGAACGAGTATATGTGAATTTCTGGGAATTTCCTCCCTTGGACATCTAGAGAAATTTGGGGTGTAAATGTCCTAAACCCGAAACTAATGGGAAATTTTGCGTGTACGTTTCCCACTCTGGAAACTGATAGGAAACTGTGAGTGTGAATTTCCTTTTCAGAAACTTATTGGAAATGCAAGAATCTCCCTATTTAGAAATTGGTGGAAATTTGCTTATTTCTTGCCGTGCATATCATGGGATCCTGCAAGAGACATCATGATGAATATGAGGTGAAAAATGTTGAATGAATTTGTATGCTTGTGTGTATTAAACATGATCAACAAATGCGAGGAACATTTGTTGCCATCAAATCAAATGTTAGCCACAAAAATTGGCTACAAAAGTTGACTCGCGTGTAATGGCCTTCAGACTGACCACCTAAGTTTCCGCTTTGTTTATTGAATTGGATGTTGGTATATGTCAGTTCAGTCGAGGAGAGAAAATGGGACGATTCTACTACATTTACATATCTCTCGCTGATCAATCGTCGAACCTTTCGATTGGGCTCAAAATGTAGAAAGATATCGCTCAATCAAGCCTCTCTTGCAGCATAGTCAACACTTGCTAAGAGGTCTTCGAAAAGCCAAATTCATACTAGAATTTGACTAGTTTTGTATGCTGCCAGATAATTTTCTAGTATATTTCATATTTAGTTTAACGAAGAAAAAACCAACCCAGGGATTGAGTTATGAGTGGCTAGTTGGTTGGTGCACCTTTCCCAAGTTAGCCTCTGCCATAAACATCTTTTTATACTTTCTTCGCTCTTTGTAATTGTTGCTTTAAGGTGCTATACCATCAAATCATTTACATGTCTTACTTATCCTTGTTCCATATTTTTATGCCTTTAATAGCTGTGACTACCTATGGGTTGAACTGCTTTTGCTTACTATAAAGATACTGATAATAATAATTATTATAATTTCCCTTTTCTCACAGTTTCTCATCAGATTTCACGAAAGGTAAGGCTGAAATTCAAAAATTCCGAATTAATTAACTACTGTAAGAAAGACAACTAGCCTTCAAGCCCATGGTGCTTATGTGGGCTAGGCGATAGGCGTGAAAAAGATTCCCTTAACGGCAGATATCAATACACTTTGGGGAGCATCTCCGTGAGTAGGAAGGGGAGTACAATAGACTGGTGATTATTAGATAAAACGACAGAGCGGGCTATAAGATGAGATTGAGGCTAAACCAAGATTGACCACAAAGCAGCATTTCGCATCCATTTGAAGGCGATTCAAAGCTGAAAACGCGGAAACGAGATTTGTTAACTTGCCTATAGTATCATCTCTCGGAAAAGAAAGAATGACAGCATAGGGCTCAAATCTTTCAAATCTTTAAAAAGGTGGGTGTAAAATTCTATTACATTTTTCTTTGAATTGAATGGCTTGAAACGAATTTAGGGTACTTTGCTGAAAATCTGTCGTGGAAATATTTTGATACCTTGATTATTTTCAAAATGGCGACGCTTTTATTTTTGTTGAAAGAATTCATGGAAAATTTTGAAAATATTAAAATCATCGTAAATCCTAAAGCAATATAGGAAAAATTATGCAATCTTCAATAAAACCATAGTTTATGACGGTCTACCATATGNATAAAAACGGGCATAAAAAATACCACAGAGGTATGTTTTGATGCAATTTCACCCAATTATTTAGGGCATTCCATGTTTAATTTACACCCAACATTTGCTAACAATTAAGCCCCACAGCTATCATAATCAAATTATATTTGTCTATCTTGTCGCTCAAACATTTACTAGGTATGATCGTATCCATATGGATTGCTGGTTCAATCGTATCCATAAAAGCATAGGGCTCAAATCTTTCAAATCTTTAAAAAGGTGGGTGTAAAATTCTATTACATTTTTCTTTGAATTGAATGGCTTGAAACGAATTTAGGGTACTTTGCTGAAAATCTGTCGTGGAAATATTTTGATACCTTGATTATTTTCAAAATGGCGACGCTTTTATTTTTGTTGAAAGAATTCATGGAAAATTTTGAAAATATTAAAATCATCGTAAATCCTAAAGCAATATAGGAAAAATTATGCAATCTTCAATAAAACCATAGTTTATGACGGTCTACCATATGGTGGCAAGCAGAAATCTGTCGCTCTTCTGGTTTAGGATTTAGAAGTTTGATGACGTCACAGCCTCAAATATAATAAATGCCGCCATTTTGAAAATAATCAAGATACCAAAAAATTTCCACGGCAGATGCACAGGAAAGTACCCTAAATTCCTTTTAAGCCATTTAATTCAAAGAAAAATATAATAGAATTTTACACCCACCTTTTTAAATATTTGAGCCCTATGCTAAGAATGACACGCCCTTCTTGGGATTGAAGCGACGACTTAGACCCGAAGGAAATCATGAGTAGAGTGTGCGTGTTTATTTACGTACATTCGTTAGAAAATATTGGTTCAGCTTCGATGGTAAAATATGCAGTGAATATGTACGTTCTGGAGGAGTCGGCAATAGCCTGTTGGGTTTTTTTGGCGAAAGGATTTTTACCAAAGGTGGAGGAAATATTTAGGGAGTGATTTGCCTGTTGGAAAGTCTGAAAAAACGTCGTCTAAAAATAAACGATTCTGCCAAGAGCAAGGTTCTAAGCAAATGAACAGAGACATAGCGATCTAGTCTAAAAATAGAGCAAAATAGGCCATTTGTCACTTATTGTTTCATCCGTCTATGAAGAACATCAAATACAACAGTCAATATTTAGATTACCCAGCCCCCCTGGCTAATGCCATATTAACTCCGTTGATTGAAACTTCAAGGTTGGACTTGCCCCAAGTCTCGCTCTCCTTCCTCTTTCCTTCCCGTTTTTCTTTTCTTTTTCCTCTCCCCTCCTTCCCTTTTCCTTCCAGTTGGTTTTTCGAGAGAGCGACTTGGAGCAAGTCCACTTTAAGGCGGGCATCGTTTCTTGTCCCCGTGACCAAAAGAAACAAGACGAGTTCACACGAACACTTGATCACCCACCGCGCGGCCTGAAAGCGGACAGCCACCAATCATCTCTTCAATTGGTCAGCGGATTATCCTAAGGTTCTGATACGTACAACTCTGAGCCAATATATTTAAATGGATTTTATTTCCTTTATGATTTCCAGCCATACATTACAAGGAATTCGACACGACTACTTTCTCATCACATTTACATTTCTGAAAGGCTTCTTCTCAACAAAATAAATAAGACCAGACAAGACTGAGAGCGATCATTTTTAAGGCCATAAAATTGGTGAGATTTCTAGAAAGCTGACTCAAGAACAAATCTATTCACAAGACGGTTGTCCAAGTTTCAAGAGACTAGTTTAAAGAAACCACGCGGAGGAGAGCACTAGTTTCCAGTTAGTCTTCAAAAGAAGTTTTCATCAAAAAGCGTTCGGTCAAATTCAAGGCTGAGTCGGCCCTGTAATCAAACGAGCCTGATTTCAACAGTTTTTAGAGTACATCACGCTTTCCCCAACAGTTTGCCACCAGAGGATCAAAATTTCAGCATCAGGGACATTCGTTTCAAGTGATTTTAGGCTACACCTCGCTTTTCAATAACAGTTTGTCACACGAGGAACAAGATTCAAGTATCAGAGACCTTGGTTTAAACTGTTTTAGAATACACCGTGCATTTGACCAGCCTCGTACCACACGAGTGTCAGCATAACTGTTTGCTAGGAGCAACAACAAGTGAATAATCGACCGACAAGAGCCATCAAGATCAAGATGGGAACTATCTACTTTCTCGTAATACTTGGCCTCTGTTTCATTCACCTGAACAATTCTATGATCAACCGTCCCTTCAGTTTCCGTCGAAGAAGCAAATGCCAACCACTGAAGATTCAATCGTGCCGAAAACTTGGCTACAACCAGACCAGGAGTTTGGATGACATGTATCCTAGCATGCCACTACCAGAGTTGCAGCAGTATATCAAGCTTCTGGACAAGATACAGTGTTCCAAAGATCTCCTGTTTTTTCTCTGCACGATTTACTCACCGGTTTGTTTCGCTGGGTATACACCAAGGGTACTGCCGTGTCGTTCTGTTTGCGAAAGGGTGAAGAAAGGATGCTTGCCGTATGTTCAGCTGGCAGGGTTTTCATGGCCAAGTGAACTTGATTGCGAAAAATTACCTGAATATAACACTGGAGTGTGCATACGCCCAAGTGCCATCGTGTCACGTGAGTATTTTCTTTCTGTCAAAGCCGTTCTTCAAATATAGGCCAAAAGTGGCGAAAGTTACAGTATGTTGGGAGCCCTCACATTTTCTACAGCAAATTGACGTATAGAAGAGTAACCATATTTTACAGCTTTCGAATGTAACACTCCTCCAAAATTGGGCAAAAGTTTTAACAGGAATAAAGGAAAGTTAGGCAAACTTTCATAATCAACGCAACTTAGCTAATCATGTTTCCAGGATCATACAGAAACATTTGCGAGAAGAACCTTCTTTAGGGACAAAAACATCGCACATATTTTCAGGGTAAAATAGTTTGTTTCAGGACGACCATACATGGATACATAGGAATTTATCTTAGAAAGATACTCGCCTTTAGGCAGATGGAGACTAGTAGAAAGTTTGTTGTCATTTTTGTAAGATGACTGTCCATTAATAATATACATTAAAATCCAAACATTTCAGACAAAAAATTTCGGACACTTTTGAAAAATCTGCAAAAATTTCCTTTTTTACAGCTCAATGATCAAATGAGTTATATTTGCATAGAATTGACCTAATTTTAAACCAAAGATCGGCGCTGAATCGAACTGAATTGAATTGAATTTCAAATCGAAATACTATTCTGAAACTTTTTTATTCTAATGTAGATGCTTGCAAGGTTATTTTCACTCTCCAATACTGAGGCAGCCTACAAAAACAAACAACCATGTTTTCAAACCAAAGCCTATTCAGCGCTTCCTCAAACAAAATTCCTTATCTGAAAAAAACATCAAATCAGGAAAGATTTATTTTTTTAAAAGAAAAACGGAAAACATTAAACCGGCCGTAAACAAGAAGGAATCAAATCGGGAAATAACCAAACTTCCTTTCTGGAGGCCTATATCTCAGAATATAAACAAAAAGTAAATGAAATAGACCAGTTCCANCTAAATGCAAGGATCGTCAAGTTTTGAGAAAATACAAGCAGTTCAAAAGAGCTGATTATGGTAAGTTGGATCCTCAAATTGAATGCAAAAATCCAAAATACAGTTATGCTTTTACCCAGGACGGGAACAAACTTCCATATATGGAAAATACAGACAGACACTCATTTTTTGTAAAAAACCTTGGTAGCCTCTTCCGGAAAATTAAGAAACTCTACTAAAAGTGATCAGAGGCCAATTCGAAGCTAAGAAACTTTTTCAAATTTGGCCAATTCGAAGCTAAGAAACTTTTTCAAATTTGATTACGAGTTCCGAAGAATTTTAAACAGAACGTATATTACAAACCAAAATATTATTAAAACGTATGCATGTTTTTCTTTTATAAGAAAGTTGGATCAGCACATAGCACTAAAAATTTCTTAATTTCACATGAAATCTCAGCTTTTTAGTACCAAAAGTTTCTTAATTTGTTTCCTATTTTTGGATGCATGAATTCAGATGTAGGAAAAAGAGTCGTATTGGGCTCAAACATAAAATTATCGTGAATATAATACTCAAGGTTCAACGACAATTTTCTCATGATTTTTTTGCATTCGGAGGATTTGGCTTTTAAAACTTCCTCAGCACTTCTCAAACAAAGTACTAGAGTTTCTTAATTTCTTGGCCATCCTAGTACTAGTTTCTTATAAACCAGTTTCTTATATAAAAAAAATTTTTACACGTATTGTTTTACAAGAAACCGCCAATAAGAAACTCAGCTCTCAGATCGCTAAAAATTAAGAAACTCCAGCACTGGGACAAAACGATTTAAGAAACTATTTATTTTAGTCAAAGAAATCATTCGCATATTTTTACTTCATTCTCCATATTACTCGGAAGGTACTTGAGTAACGTCTAAACGTTGGAAAGGCTTCACAAATTGTTTTTAAATATTCACCATGTGTTCACCAAGGCACAGGTAGTAGAGAGGAAGATTGTTATGGAATCTTTAAGAAACTCATAAAAAACTCATGAGTACTCAAAATCTGAAAATTTTAAGAAATTTTCAGTACTGGCTCGAATTCTTCGCTTTTGATAAAAAATACGTGCACTGTTTGTCTATGAGTTCGTTCTTTCTTGTCATTTTCTAAGCTCAAAAAATTATATTAGCGGTCTTCAATGAATTATGCTAAATCATCAAACTCAGTTTTATGAAAATTAAGAAACTCTGCAAGAACATTTTACTGTAAGAATTGGGTTCAAAGTTAAGAAACCGTGCTATAAAGTTCAGAGTTAAGTTCCTTATACAAAACAAGTGCGTATACCGTATGCCATTATTTGACGATAGTTATGAACATCTGCAGTAACTTTCGAGTTATCCGCTCAGAGTCCATAGCTTAGAGGTATCATTTTTGGTTTTATTTTGATGTATCCAAAGAGAAGAAAGAAACGATAGAATAAAACAAAAAGGGTTCAGCAACGTAACTAAATTTGCATCAAGTTTTCTACTTCGTAAAAACATTCTTCATGTACTTTCTCAGACACCGACGTAAAGAGATTAGGCCGGCGGGTCCAAAATTTTTATTTACTCAAAAGCAATATAATTAAACTCATAATAAATGGGCAAATAAACATCAGGCGTCTTTTTTTTAAAGAATTTTTGATGCTTTGTCGGTAATGTTTACTCATTAATCAAGATATATTTTAATACCGAATTTAACTGTAAGCTCTAATTATGACCCCCAGGAAATTAGGCTGGATATGGTATTACTTAGGCCAGACAAAGCATGGCGCTTTCCGTTTGACCTCAAGGTACATTTTCATCTGCAAGGTATTTTACAGTAAACAGGAAGGATTTGATTACTTCGTCGACTCCCATTGATTTGGCATTAGGTATTAGCTTTACCGGTACGCAGCTTATCTGAAGAAAATTTCTTCAAAAATTGCATTAAAGACCGGGGTCGTTTGCCGTATATGTTTGTCTGAGACTACTTTGGTATCCCAAGATGTTCTCTGCCTCTTTGACATTCCTATGGAAGAGGAAAGTCCTTTCTCAAACCTAAGAAGATTAACTCAAACACAGAACAAACTTTTGACCAGACCTTTTTAGTTGCTGCACATGTATTTTCTTACAAAAACTCTTTCTAAGTCAACTCTCAGATCACTAAAATTTAAGAAACTTCAGTGTAGGGACAAAATTATTTAAGAAACTTTTTCTTTTAGTCAAGTAAATCCATAACAAATTTTCATTTTATTTTTTCTTATTTCTTGTATTGTATTACTAAGAAGGTACTTGAGTAAAGTGTAGGCAGTGTTACCCAAAATGGTACTTTTTGGAGACTAGGACTAGTTGTATAAAAACCATGGTTGGTGATTGGCCTAACGTTTTGATCCAGAAACTGAAGCAAGAAAGAGAGGTACTTGATCAATTTTATTCTACTGTCCCCCGCCACCTGACCATGCTGAAACAACTGTACTCGAAATTCTGATTTGCTGATCCAAAATAAGTGCAGAGTGCGTTTAGATTCTCCGTTGCTATCTCTAAAATCTCGTTTTAAAATTTGTAATTGTTCAAACTTTTTAGTACAGGAAGACCGCCCTCATGCCTCCTTACATATCATTGTTAGGTAAAAGATTGCTAATTTCCTAAATAAACCTTGAACAAATTAGAAAATTCGAGAACGAGAAATCTTGTACGGAACATAGATGTACAGAATGAATGAATGAATGAATGAATGAATGAATGAATGAATGAATGAATGAATGAATGAATGAATGAATGAATGAATGGATGAATGAGTTTCAATATAAATGAAACAAAATAGCACCCTAAATGAACAACTAAATGAATGAACGAATGAATGAATGAATGAATGAATGAATGAATGAATGAATGAATGAATGAATGAATGAATGAATGAGAATACTTCACACTTGAGGCAATAGGCAACGGCTCTAAAGACTCTGCAGTGTTTTGCTGCAAAGCATGCTGGTAAAATCCCCCTGACGACCACCTAACGACCACCTAACGACATAAAAATGTCGGTCTGCCGTTTCGACTAGCTAGCTTGAATTCGAATCTAACTTGAATTCGAATGCAACATGGTTTGATATAAAACCTTTCCAAAGCAAAAAAAGTAGAGTTGTTCGAATTACAAAATTTTATGTTTGTTTACAACAATTACTTGTTCCAAACTATACCACAGCTAGGTAGTCGAAACGGCAGACCAAAGTTTTCATGTCGTTAGGTGGTCGTCAGGGAGCTTTTTACCAGCATGCTTTGCGCGGCCGCCATCTTTAGCGTTATTGTCTATTATAGCAAAGTAGCTAAAGTTCCTTCCAAGCCATTAAATCCAACGAAAGAAGGGATAGACATTCACACTATTTTTATTGAAAGATTTGAACAAGCTATTCTAATTGCAAAACATAATTTGATCCAGTTTATTTCCTGCCCTTTCCCACAGTTCCAGGATCTGCAATTCCGAACTGTAGGAGAGGGTTTGGTCAGATAGATTTCAGGGAATAGACTTGCGGCAAGTCCATCAATAGGCAAAACAAAATTAAAAAAATTAGCTGCAAAATCAAATTTGGTAATTTTCCAAATTTGTGCTGATTTTTTGGGACATCCAGTACATGAAAAATCTTCCACCATGTTATTATTATTATTATTATTATTGTCAATGATGCAAATCTCAGACATATTTGTCTGGAAAGGTCTTTGTTCTTATTGTCCTTGAGAGCGGGTAACAACAAGTCACCAAGGTTCTCAAAGTTCCTTCTCCTCCTGTGTCTCTAAAGGGACAAAACTTTTCGCAATATCCTTGCCGTTCCCAGCAGTGCTGTTTTCTGAATAACTTCCATTGCAATCTTCACCTCCAACTTCTGCATGTGTCTTTCAAACTTGTCTGAAATGACTCCCAATGCTCCAATCACTACAGGTATCACTGCAACTTTATTCATTTGCCATACATGTCCTACTTCTTCTCTCAACATTTGGTACTTTTCGATCTTCTCGAGTTCCTTTTCCTTCACTCTTGAATCTCCTGGCACAGCAATATCGATTATTTTTACTTCTTTGTTCTTCTTGTCCACCAACACAATATCTGGTCGCCTTGCCTCAATAATTCTATCACACTGAATGGTAAAATCCCACAAGAGCTTGAAATTCTCATTTTCAATAACTGCTTCAGGTTGCTGTTGATACCATTTATCTGCTCTTTCAAAGCCGCCTTTACTGCAAAGTTGCCAATGAACATATCGTGCCACATTATCATGCCTTCTCTTGTACTCCCTTTGTGCTAATTTTCCGCATTCACTAACCAGATGACTAATTGTTTCTCCTTTTTCGCCGCACATTCTGCACAGTGGAGATTCAGCATTCTTATCAATGTGGAACTTTGTGTAATTCGTTCTTAAAGCTTGTTCTTGAGCACTGCATATCAGTGCTTCTGTACATCCCTTCAAATCTCCCTTTGCGATCCATTGCCATGACTTATCCCAATTCACTCCTTCCTTGTCCCTCACAAACTGTCCATGCATCACCTTCTGTTTCCATTCATCTTCCCTTTGCTGGTTTTTAAACTTTTTATACGCATTTGGTTCCACCGCTTCCTCAGTATTAACTATGCTGGTTTCCCCAACCTTTCTCAAGAGGATCTCTCTGCTGTTCTTTATATACCAACTCAGATTATTTTCCTCTCCCCTTACACAATTTTCACAACTGATCAAGCCTCTTCCACCTTTCTTTCTTGAAACGTATATCCTTGCAACGTCACTCCTTGGATGAAGTTCCTTGTTTATTGTCATAACCTTTCTCGTTTTTCTGTCAATCTCTTGAAGCTCATTCTTATTCCATTTAAGTATGCCTGCTCCATATCTCATGAGTGACACTGCCCAAGTGTTTGCCTCAATAATAATAATAATTATAATTATTATTATTATTATTATTATTATTATTATTATTATTATTATTATTATTATCCCAAGAAAGCAATACTCTCTATCCCATTCGGGCCTTGGGCATTTGTAAAAGACTTTTGTTTCTAAGATGATAGGGAGGATTCTTCTCAATGAAAATCTCAGTCATAAAGCTTGGGGTGATATTTGATTTATTATCCATATCTTGATTTATTATTATTATCTAATCAATCTATTACTTTCTATTAGTTATAGAGGCTGAAGTCAAGTCAAGAATTACAACAGCCAAGAAAGAAACACAGTTGATTGTTTTCATCAAGAAAGTGTACAAACAAGGTAAGATTCAGATTTCCTAACTTCATGATTTCACGAGGTAATTACATGAAGTACTGTGATGTAAATTGTGATACGGCTCTAATGGCGGATGGCCTAGGATATTGAGCTGCGACGATGCCTTCCTTTAGCTCTCTTGTTCACAAAATACGTCAGAATAGCTTCATTTCAATACTTTTTCAAAGGCCAACGTTGTATACCAGGTGTTTCAAAAAGTATAGGCATATTTGAAAAATCACCAAAGTTTGACTACACGATCAATCTTCAAAGATCTTTTCTGGGCTAATAGATGACAAACCAAATTGTGTTCTTTTGATGGGTTTAAAGGTAAATATAGAACTTATTCAAAGTTAGCTTGAAACTTTAATAGCCTCACTGACTGGACAATTTCGCATATGTACAAGAAAGGCTCAGTGGTAGCTTGTTGGCCTAGCTATCAGAAGGTTGGTTGTTGGAGTCTCCGCCCTGGTAAACCTGCTACCTAGAGCTAAGAAGAGTCGCTAACTCTCTAACAGGACAAAATGATGAATACTTTCCCACCAAAGCTGTTTGAGTCGAGAGGCCTGGGTTGGAGAGAGAGTATCTCTATTGTTACAAGGCTTATGAATCACAGTACATCTTTTCGGGTACATTTTCAGCAATTGTTTCCTTACTTTTAACCCATAAAATTAAAAGCAACGGACTTTTATAACTCAATTTACCACTCGTAAAAGCCCCATGGCAGCCATCTCACATTTATGTCCGCCATTTACCAGAAAATAATTGCTCTCCCTAGACTCTTTTTTTGAATGTCAAAAGGGTCTATTTCAGGCTAAAGAACTCTCGAGGTGTGGTCAATCAAAAGAAAGGATTAGGACACTGCTTTGATAAGCTTAGTTTCTCAGTGTTGCTAAAACTGCCTTCGAACAGAAACAAAGAAACAGACAGTATATCCTCGTTAATCCTCTTTGAGATCGAATCTGACAATTTGCTGATACAGTATCAGACGAAAATAGTTATTTAACGATACACTCTTTCGTTTTTTTCTTTTTTCCTATATTGCTACCTAGCATCCGAAGGTAGTTTTTAGGACACTGAGAAGCTAAGCTTATCGAGCAATGTCCTGGTCCTTCCTCTCGATGTGACCACACCTCGCGATTCCTTTAGCCTGGAATTACAGAGAGTTGGCGACTCTCCTCACTCTACGTAGCAGGTTCGGCAGGGCGGGGACTCGAACCACCAACCCTCAGGTTGGTAGTCAAGCGCGCTACCATTGAGCCATCCCCTCTTTCGTCTTCTTCTACAGGAAGAGTAAAGATCAGTACAGGCTTTAAGAGGCTGCTGTCCCCTACAAGATGCGTGTGTCCCAAGATCGATTTCGACAAAAGCTATGTTATCATCGGACACGAAGACAGACGCAAAGGGAAGCTTCTGTTTGATTACAGAACAATTGTAAGAAAGTCATCACGGCATCTAAGCAAAAGATTGCTACGTTGGAAGCTCAAGTATAACAAGCATAAACAGAGAAAGTTCAGAAAGAACAACCCAAAGGTTTGAAGACGAAATAATGTACTGAGAAAGGGTAACTTTAGACTTACTTTGTGAGTCGCAGATCTAAAGCTGAGAGAAGGCTTTAAGCCAGATTTAAACAGGACTCTCGAAGTTTTTACATTATTTTTACTTGTTCTTTTTATAACAAGCCTATCCATAGAACATTTAGAAAGAACAGCCCAAAGGTTTAAAGACAATTACCGTATTGATATATAGGTGTTTCTGTAGACTTCCTATGGACTGATTAGAACTGCGTTGGACTTTGAAGCTCAAATACACCTATCTACACCAATCATATACGGAGAAAATTTAGAAAGAAAACTCAAAGGTTTAAGGGTGAAAATACATTACTAAGAAAGTACTAACCGCGTAGGTCTCACAAATTCATACAGACAGCATGACGTCACAGCAGCGTTGAAAACACGACGCCATCTTGTTTTGGGGTAAATCTTTAGAAAATTTATATACGTTTCTATAGGCAATTTGCAAGAAGTTGCATAAAATTGCTCCTCTATTCTACCTCGCGATAGTGAGTAGGGAAAGGACAGGTAGCAATTGTCAGTCAGACCTATAGTGCAGCAGATAAAGGCAAATTTAAGTATGAATTGTGCACATTGTGATAAAAGAATGAGATTTGGCAGACATAGACACTTTGCCACGCTGAAAAAGATGAGAGTTGGACCCATTCTGAAAATTGTCCCCATCCCCTATTTTTAGATGGGGGTACTGGTGCCCAGTCTCCATAGGAAGATATAACTTTATCTGTCGTCTTGAGAAAGATATTAACACGAAATTTGGTAGATATAGACAATTTGATGTACTGAACAAGATCAGAGTTTGAAAATTTTGAAATATGCCCCAATTCTATTTTTAGACGGGGGTACTGGTTCCCAGTGCCCCCTTTATGGATACCATTTTATTTTTCGTATGAAAAAAGATATTAAGACGAAATTTGGTAGATATAGACAATTTGATGCACTGAACAAGATTAGAGTTTGAAAAATTCTGAAATATGCCCTCAATTCTGCTTTTAGACGGGGGTACTAGTGCCCAGTGCCCCCTTTATGGATACCATTTTATTTTTCATATGAACAAAGATATTGAGACAAAATTTGGTAGATATAAACAATTTGATGCACTGAACAAGATTAGAGTTTGAAAA
>REGM01000372.1:100628-145170 GCA_004194415.1 Aurelia aurita
ACCCCCCCCCCCCCCCTCGGGAAAGACTATAAAGTTTCCCTACGTTTTCTCTCTCATAAGGGATGTTCATAAGTCCTATAAGACTCTCCCTGAGGCTTTTTTTAACCCCTCTTGTATAATGTATCATATTTAGTCAACATGACCGGAAAGCCCTGTAGAGTGACAACCCAGATAAAAGAAACTGCGGGTTAGGAACCTTCAGTGATTTTTGACCTTATGTACAAGAACCATTCTATAAATTTATAGGAACCATTTCAGCCTGTACAGAAAATCACAGGTTCTTTTATGCGGGTTTTACTGTAGTTTCCTAAAAAAAAAGTGAAGAAGGGGAGGGGGTACTTCGGACAAAGCCTGAGGCTCTTCGGTGAAGAACCTTAGTGAAGAAGTGAAGAGGGGGATGGGTACTTCGGACGAAGACATTTCATAATTTTTTAATAATTTCATTTTTTATTCAAAATATTGACTAATAAAAGATATTGATAAACACTAAATTGTAATAAAATTAGATTAGATATTGTATCATTTACCTTTTGTATATCCACGCTATGAATGAATAATTTCGTTTATTATTTGCTGCTTCTCTCAGACCAAATATTGTGAAATTGGAAGATACGGAATTGAAGTCTGCTACCGACTGACCTGCAATGTGAAGAAAGAATGATAAAATCTCACAAAAGGAAATATACTACCGGGTGTCCCAAAAACAGTACTCCCGTTTGAAAAATCACCAAACTCCACTATCAAGCATATCATGAAATTTCTTTCTGATCTCAGAGTCCAGAAAAAGGCCGAACCTTCCTCCGGATGCCAATTTCGATAGTTAAACCTTCCTCGTTTTTTCAAGTCAAGGTAAAGAGATTTTTCGAACTCCTCGTGTTGTCTATAACTCTAAACTTTATAAACCAGTACTGTTGCCAAAATAACCCAAAATTTGCCAAGGTTTCTTACCAAGATCAATGAATCTTCCTCAAATTTGACATTAACAAGCAAAACCTTCCTCCAGCTCACAGCCGTGGAGCCATGACTTTTTCTGGACTCTTTCTGATCTGTTTTGTCAATGATCCAATTATGTTTAAAGATGATAAAATGATTGTTCTCAGTACTTAAAGGGTATAAAATGACACGTCGAAAAACCTGATTTTGAGCCATACTCTTTGAGCAACACTGTTAATCTTGCCTAAGAGCCGAAATTTAGAGATTTCTTTTTATCGTTCCAGTCTCCAATTAAAGTTTGCCTTGCTATCTGACATTTACGACCAACTTAGAAGCCTGATATACACAAAAATTAATCTGGTAATCATCTGTGCTGTTCTGCAGTATGGTTCAAAACCAGCCAGCCCTAAATTAAGCCAAATTTGATGATTTTTGAATGAATCAAAAAAGAAAAGCTGTATCTGAGATAATAGTTTGGTCCTTGATCTATTTGCCAAAATAAGAAATTTGAAGATTGGGATGTTTTTTCATAACGTGGGGACTTTTTATTGGGACATAGGTTCCAAATCTTAGAATTGACGCAAAAAGGTTGGTGTAAAATTCTGCGACCTATTTCTTTGAATAGAATGGCTTGAAAGAAACTTTAGCTACTTTGCTATAATTCAATCCTTGGACTTTTCAGAAATCTTGAATATTTTCGAAATTACGGCGTATTTCATATTTCAACTCATTTGAGAATGTGACGTCATCAAATTCCTAAATCGTAAACCATAAGAGAGAAAGACTTTTGCTTGATACCAAATTGTACACATTCATTAACTATGGTTTTCTTGAAAATTATTCTGTTTCCTCAAAAAGTTTAGAAATTACGATGGTTTTAACTTGTTTTCAAAATTTTTCTTGAATTCTTAAAAAAGAAGAAAAACACTCTACTGTAATTCTGAAAATATTAAAGATTTCTGAAAAGTCCAACGGTAGAGTTTATAGCATAGTAGCTAAAGTTTCTTTCAAGCCATTCCATTCAAAGAAATAGGTCACAGAATTTTACACCGACCTTTTTAAAGATTAGAACCTATGCTACGGCAGCATGCAAACTGTTTTGGGAGTTTATACCTGGAACTGCATTTCGATTCTTAAGCACAAAGTTTGATTGAAAATAGAGATTTATTTTGCGTAGGAAAAGTTATGGAATTAATGTTACAGTTGATTCACTTTCTACACTAGTGAACAGAGAACCAAAATCGCTAAGCGTTCCAAAAGAACGCAGTGATCGAAGCATGTTGCTAAGTTAGAAAGAACGCACTGCACCTATTTTCATATCCGAGGGGCAAATCACCCCAAAAATCTCGTACACTTTCGTAAAAAATCCTAAAAAATCTTTAAAAATCCCAAAAATCTAAAAAATCTTCATAAAATCTTAGAAATCCCACAGAAAATCACAAGAATCTTCGAAAATCTCAAAAAATCCCAGAAATCTCCCCCAACAAATGATTGAAATTCTCAAAAAAATCTTTCGACAATTCCTTGAGAGTCTCAAAAATTGTTTAAATCCTCACAAATCTTGGAAAATCTTGAAAAATCTTGCAAAATCTCGAAATTTTTTGAACATTTCGATAAATTTTGAAATCTCAAAAATCTTAAAAGGTCTTAGAAATCTTAAAAAATCTTTGAAAATTTCATAAAAAATCTCAAAAATCTTTGAAAAATCTGAGAGATTTTTAAAATGTCAAAATCTAGTACGCTATTTTTGGAGTGATTTGCCCCTCGTTCATATCAACCTTGGTTCATATCAACCATGAAGACAATGTGACAATGGGGAAAGCCAATGTTTGCATTTAAAGGCGCGCACGGATGGCTCACATATGGTCACATGCAAAATCCAAATTTACTTGTTAGGTTGAAATTCAATTCAATTAGGTACATGGAACCGAAGCAAAGCTGTGGTGGAAGCGGTGAACAAGATGGCAGTGAACAAGACGCAACAGAGACACAAAACAACCACCAGCCATCATAGAACCTTTATTAAAATCTTGTACCATCCAACTGCGCCACGTACGAAGTGTCTTTAAGGCAGGTGAGGCAATCTTCGACAGTTTTCTGCACTGCTCGTAGCTTTTGCTACGTGGCTAGGCCCATTACGAACGTAAACAAAACAGAGTGGGAAAATGCGTTGAAATTTAATCACGTGGCCCATCCCTGTGCGCCTGTAATTTACGACCTTCGGTTGTTTCTTGTTGTACTTTTTCTCTAGCAGAGGTGGTATTGTGGTAACACCTATTATACGAATACCCTAGGAACTGGACTAAAGCAAAGGTATAGCAGAGAGGGGTAAGTTCAAAAGAGTTTATTGAGCGCTTGAAAATCTGTAAATTGTTTGTCGGGGGGGAGGGGAGACAGAACCAGGGAGGTTGATCCAAAGAGCAGACGGTCCAGGAATGAAGGTGTTACAGTAAGAAATTGCGCGAGAGGGTTAGGAGAGCAACACAAAGTTTATGATTAGCAAAAGAGGACCTAGTGGGGCGACTTACCATCAGAGGCTCAGGCATAATGCTTCTGAGCTCCTGAGAGCAGTTGTGTCGAGAAACTGGCACATTTTCAACAGCATTGTAACAAACTGTTTCAAAATATTCAGAACCAATACGACCACCCAAAAACCTACGAGAGTTTTCTAGCAATTATGCTGCCCAAAGTACAGGAAGTAAGATTTTTGCCAGGTTTAATTAAAAATGAAATGATCGAAATTGTAAAAGTAGAATGGTTTACCTTCTATTTATCATTATCTCTAGATGTTTGTCTTTTAACCAATTCTGCGTATAAACTATTCTTTTGAAGAAGTTCTCGATGCGTTCCAATCTATGATCAATGCAAAATGAAAAGTAGTACGAAATTCGATAATTTCCTTTACGACGAGTTACGAGTTGATAATGCCGAGAATATTAATCATAAATTTTCTCAATTAATATTTAGAAGATTTAAAATCTAAATTGACAAATAAAAATTCAAATTTGAGCCGTAATATTCACCTCTTGAATCTTTCCATGTGCAATAACGGCAATCAAATCTAGAAAATCGAGAAAATTTAATAACAGGTGAGCAACAACCTACTTCCCTGCCTAAAAGCTACAACACTGCAATCGTTCATTCAGTTAATTTGGCAAAATTTAGTTTAAAGGCAAAATTTTCGAAAACCTATCTTGGCAAAATTGGACCTTGCGTTCCACAATAGACAATAACGCTAAAGATGGCGGTCACGCAAAGCATGCTGGTAAAAAGCTCCCTGACGACCATCTAACGACATAAAAATGTTGGTCTGCCGTTTCGATTGGCTAGCTGTGGTAAAATTCGGAACAAGTAATCAATGTAAACAAATAGGACAATTTTGTAATTCGAACGCGAATCTTTAATAGACCATTTTGACATTTAGAAAAGGGTCTGGGGAGAGCAATATTTTTCTGGTAAATGGCTGCCACGGAGCTAGAAATAGAAATAGAAATAGCTCCGTGGCAGCCATTTACCAGAAAAATATTGCTCTCCCCAGACCCTTTTTCTAAATGTCAAAATGGTCTATTGAAACATGAATTCGAATCAAAACTTTACTTTTTCTGCTTTGGAAAGGTTTCCTTTCGAACCATATTGCATTCGAAATCAAGGTCGATTCGAATTCAAGCTAGCTAGTCGAAACGGTAGACCAAAATTTTTATGTCGTAAGGTGGTCGTCAGGGAGCTTTTTAACTAGCATACTTTGCAGCAAAACACTATTGAGTCTTTGGAGCCGCCATCTTTAGCGTTATGGTCCATTGAGGGATCTTCTAAGAAAATGAGGCAAACAACAGAAAGCTTCATCAAAGGAAACAAAACAAAAATGGCGTAAAAACCTCGATCAGTTACTCACCTGCATTTATAATAGTACTGAGTCGATGTGCAATAACTATTACAGTCCTTCCTACAAACAAAACAATCATGATTAACTGGATAGACAAGGTTATTTGGGATCATGTTAAAATACATCTAAATGCACCTGCAGTCAACCTGAAGAACAATTCTCATCTTTTCACACAAATTTGACTGTGTTACTGATCATGAAACTTCTCTTGGCGCTTTTTGTGACAGGGACCAAGTTAATTTCAGTGATGGTTGTTTTATTTTCGTATCAAAGATGACGAAAAAGGATGGCGAAAAAAGATGGCGAAATAATTAATGGTAAAGTGTAAAAATCTAATATCATCAGATAGGAATTAAACATGTTTTAGCGTTGTTGCGTTGTCGTAATTCCATTGCCGTAATTCCAATTTCATTGTCTACGATAACGAAAGCAAGAACTTTTCATGGTACAAAGTGTCTTCATTTTCAACCGTTGCAGGCTGTTATGCCGCTCGTGAGAAAGATAAACAGGCAACACATACATCGTTGGATACGTCGAGAAGCCCTCTATTTTCATTGCATAATTTTCAACACTTATTTTTTAAACACTTTATATTTGCGACAATGCCTCTTTATTATAGACCCTACTTCATAAACTGAAATATTGATGTTAGTGATTTTACCACGGGCTGTAGGAAACATTCGGATTGGTCTTTGGAAAATGTTGTGGTCATAGGTTGCGGTTTTTAAGATTAAATTAGCCGCGATGTTTTCACAGCGGCTTCCTGTTATTTAGTAGCCACTCGACGGTTGACCCAGCAGTAGGTAATAAACGGAAACTCCTCCAACAGACAATAACTGTTCTTTCTCTCCCTCTTCCTTTCATTCCGATGGGCAGATTAGCGTCTGCTGGGTCAACCGTCGAGTGGCTATTAAATAGCAGGAAGCCGCTGTGAAAACATCCTACAGCCCGTGATGATTTTACCAAGCAATCAAGCGTTTTATGCAACTCAGCCTCCCGTCTCTCCCGCTATCGTTGGTGCAAACGACTTTCTAGAAAATACAACATCTAATATTGCGGAGNCAGTTGATCTCAATATTATATAAAACAAATTTTGTCACCGTGAGATATACGCTATCGGTACATCATATATACGCTATCGGTACATCATATATGCCATTGGTACATCTCTTAGAAAATCGTTCCTTTGTACCAAAGAATTCCGTATTCGAAGGCTTTATCTAACTACTGATTTAAGTCTTAACATAATTTCCATCTGTGTCAAAAATTTATCAAATCTTGCATGAATTCAGGAAAAGAAAACGTGATCCTCTTAGGAAATTTTAGTTGCTATGCATCGATGTAAGATACATGAAGAACTAATGAGACTTTTTTCAGATCTCGATGCTGAAATACTAAGAACGTTTTTATTCAAGATAGGTCAACAAAAAAACCTTTTGTTGATAGCCGTCCATAACATTTTACCAAAGTATAGAGCTAGTAGGGGTATTTGCAGGTTTGTTAGGGACAAGGGCACACTCTAGGTTTTTGCCCGGTCATAAATAAGGCGGAACGCAAGCCGGAAAAATATATCTGCTCTAAAAACTAACAAATGGTGCATAGGCCGTTACTTGCAGACTGCTATTTTCCAAGAATGCTGCAGTTTAACGTATATATCCCAATTACATGATTTACACAGTTGGTTTCCTCACAATCGTATAGTTTTGAGCTGTAAATAAGCCTAAGTACAGGACAAACAAGAACGCAAAAAATGTCAAATATGGCTCACCTGGTCGCTTCGTCAAGAATCAGAATTTTAGGATTCTTAATCAATGCTCTTGCAATGGCAATTCTAAAAGAGAGGGAGGGAGGGACTAACGTAACAAATAATCATATTAAAATGAAAATGCCTCTACATAGTGACTCATGAAAAAGTCCTCCTGTTAGGACATTGATAGCAGCTTAAGTCTTTTCTCTATTTTCTAGAAAAGGTTTCAACTAATAGTTAAACGACTGAAGTATCTCTTTATTGGTATTGGCTGCCTTCAAAGAAGAACCACCTTAGATACTTTAAATTTTAGAAATTGTCAGTTAAAAGTTCCACAAATTTGTAGACTGTGTTATTCAATCCAGCTGCATTAAAAAGAAACAAAAAAAGAGACATACCTTTGCTTTTGGCCGCCAGAGACCGTGACACCTCTTTCTCCGACAACCGTTTCATATCCCTAGGAAATAAATTGCCAACTATACACGAGCTGTAATTAATAGTATTTGATTTGTTCTTATCAAACAAGATTTTTCAAAGAAAAAGAAAAAGGGGCGAAAATATTTCATGAACAGGAGATATCAACTTTCTCAAAGAAGATTCTTCTAAGTAAGCTATTCCACATTTCACATTGATCAGGTCCTGCAGAACAGCTAGAAAGGCCCAAAATACACTGAAAGAATACCCCAGAATAGAAAGCCTATTTGGTAAATTGTCTACAGTGCAGAAGAGGAAAGGATATGAAATATGAAAACTGATACTAAGAAAAATAAATAATATACAATATTGAAAAACAAGGGAGGGTAATTCTTATATTCATACATTTGGGAATGAGATTGCTAATACAAAGCCCCTACACCACTAGTTGGTTTTCTCAGCCTACATCACCTGCAACAGGATTAACAGTTTTTCCCCGTAGTTCTGGAAGTCCCAAAGGGATAAAAAATGAAAAACTATTTCTGTTGTGCACAGACATAACGCATTGTCTTGTTTCAATGCATTCCTAGAGAAACAGTATATGTGCCATTGTTCAGAAGATTGCACATGCATGGAGATGAATCCAATTGCAGGCTAATTTTAGGAATCTTGCGAATCAAAGTTCTCAGTAAAATCCCTCATAAGAATGGAGTGATGGAACGATGAGACAAATTTCAACAAACTAAATTTTCATGGCTAAGTCGACCTTTCTTCTTTGCAACCAACATACAATGAACAAAGCTGTCGCTGGACATTTTCCAGTCGTTCTAAAGAATTAATTTTTTTTATCTAGACAATGTAGGTTTAATTTCTCCTCCTTAAACGTAACAGAAATTTAATAGATATATCACTAATCTTTATTTGAGCAAAGCAGTTGCAGTTTTATATTTTTTTCAAACGAAGGACATTCTTTAGTCATTGGGGATGCTGTTAACTAGTATTTGCAAGGATAAATGTGATAGAAAATATATAACAAAATGTGTTTACTGTTATTCGAGAAAAGGCCACAAAACACAAATAACTTACTTCTGGAAAGCCTCTAATAAATTCATCTGCATTTGCAACATGTGCCGCTTCATATATCTAAGAGAGAAGAAGATTAATAAGTTATTAAAATATGTTGTTAAAATTGTCGAGAACGGCTGGATGATGAAAAGTTCAAAATGAACAAGTGAGAAATTGAAATGGCCTAAGCGAGATTTGAACCTGCTTTCAAGCAACAATACCCATAACTTTAGAACGGTATGACCGAAATTAATGAAATGCATTTTATTTTCTTGATTGATCTTTTTGTTAAAAGATAATTCTTTGCTTGATTCACTAATGTACCGTTTGGCCCAAAACATTTACGGATTAGAAAAATTACCACTCGTTTAAAGCGATTTAAAGGCAGTCCCCCATTCAAAGACTAACTGGGATGAGAATAATTATATTTTATTTTCCACCTACAAAAAGAGCATTTTCATTTAACATTCTTTAAAGTTGGTTATTTACAAATAGTTATAAGCATATATATATATATACACAATAACTAATTCAAACCAACTACAAACTAAAACTAATTACATAATGTAAAGTATAATATAATGTCCTATTAACAACATAATTTACAGCTGCAGTTTGCCCCCTTCCATGTTTTGATTTTCTTTTTGAACGCTGCCACATTTTTACATTTTTTGATATTGTCACTTAGAGCATTCCAAAGGATGCTGCCTCTAAAGGTTAAAGAGTTGAGGCCAAAAGTGTGAGTTTTTATTTGAGGCAAGTTTACAAAATTATTAATCCTCAGATTGTATTCAATTTGCTTAGTGCTGAAGAAATTCCAAATTCCAAGCACCAAAATATAGATTTTCCGAAGACTTTAGGTTCCCGGAACCTTCAAAAAGCGTTATATCCAGCTGTAAAGGTATCATGTTCCCTGTTTTACACCATAAGCGTGAGGCACACAACAACATTTCGATTTCATAAATTGGTACTGAATCCAGCAATGTGCAAATTGTGGACCATTGAACAATTCCTTCAACAGGATACTTTACCTAAAATTTCAACAAACAGTGCGTTTTGTTCGAGCATGGTGTAACAATGTTATTTTTGCAATCAACATTTAGATTTCAGGGTCTCTGCTATTGGTATGCCCTAAAAATCTCGATTCCTGTGGAATTTGAGCAGCCAGTTTGATGATCTCATTGATCAACCGTTTAAAGCTCTTCCAAGAGCCTTTCAGATATGCTGTTTTTCAAGAAAACATCGGCAGTGAATCATTGCAGGCAAATACATGCAAACATGGGATAACTACTCAGATCTAAGTAGGGCTCTGTGCAATAGACGGCTGTTTGAATTTTATTACCAAAAACGCAGTTTCATGCAGTTGAAGGTGTTGTGGCGCCGTGTTGTAATCCACTGACTGTGCAGCCACAATGTCAGGCGGACAGGGTTCAAACCCCACCAGCATAGCACCTCTTGAGCATCGTAACAAGGGGTCACAGACTCGATTAGCGCCTAGCAAATTTCTGCCATCCCAGCGCTTGGCGCTCAAAAACTGTAGAAACGTTTAAAACTTATTTGAAGACCTATTTATTCAAACAGTACTTTATTGAATAAAATACCTAACTTTGAATTATTAATGAAACCTTGTAAATTTTGTGTATCTTTTAACATATTTTAATTAGGTTTAGTTCCTTAAAATTGTAATGCGCCTATGAGCCCTGTGGAAATATGGCGCAAAGAAGTGCTTTTATTATTATTATTACTATTATTATTATTATTATTATTATTATTATTATTATTATTATTATTATTATTAATAAAACCGCCACTTCACCTTCACTTCACCTTCAGTTTCATACCTATGGCAGTTTAAATCGGTAAACTTTTTTGGGACACCCGATACATCATATTAAACGCAAGATACAATATTTTGGGTCATCGTGTGACGAGACTTTAATATAATCAGAATAATCAATTCGTTTGATACAAACTTCTTCATCAGTGGCATCAGGTTTACCATATCGAATGTTGTCTTTCACTGTTCCAGCAAATAAAACAGGTTCCTAAAATCAAAAGAGAGGCTATTTCAACATAGTACCACTCAAAGTGAATCCTTCACAGATGCTGTAAATTCTTTCCCGCTATGATTTGCACTCACCCAACTTATTTTAATATGGTCCTTGAAATAAGAGCACAAAAAAATTAAGTTGGTACCTGGTGTCCCAAAAAGCAGTGCCGGGTGTCCCAAAAAACTGTGTACAAGTTTGAAAATTCTGACGCCAAGACATTTCGTCAAATCACCCCAAAACTTTTTATGTTAACCCTCAATAGATGAATTAAATTTGGGTATTTTTCTGATAATTTTCGGTAACTTTGTTGCAGAGCAATAAATCAGCAAGTGTAAGATTTCTTCTTAGGCCCAAACCAGAGCTTCCAGTAGAGAAGAGCTAACGATTCTAGGTAAGGCAGAAGCATTTTGGCCCTCGACATCCAAAGCTGATATACCTCGTGATTATTATTGTGAGAAACCTCGAGGAAGATATTCTCAAGGGACACTCGTATTACATTATCATTAATCAAGAGATTTATTTACTTTTATTTTACTTAAAAATTGTACTTTTAACAATAACTGGTTCATTGTAGTAAACGTAAAGAATTCCCTTGATCAATAAGAAACAGTGATACAATTTCCGAAGGAAAGTATTTGATTTAGTTTTGTTCAATTAAAATCAGTAGCAAATTGTTTGCTGAGAATATCGAGGGTTGCCATGCTTAGGGTTTCTTGCCTTCTCAGGGGTCTACAATGGAGGCTCTGGTTTGGGCCTAAGAGTAGATTTTGTGTTGGTTGATTTATAGCTCTACAACCAAGTTACTGATAATGTTGTGACAAATATCAAAATTTAATTTAGCCATTGAGGGTGGACATAAAAATTTGCTTTGGCTTATTGGTTGAAAACTCTTGGCGTCAGGATTTTTCAAACTTGTATACAGTTTTTTGGGACACCCGGTAGCATAATTGCCCCTTTCGTTGAGTTTTCAATCCTGTGTCCTTTGAACATAATGAAAGCTTTTCGTCAGTAGTACAGATATCTGATAATAACAGAAACATACAATGTAAATTAAATACCAAATCGTCTTTTGAAATAAGCCAATTAGAAATTAGCAAATCAGAAAAAGCTACGTTAGACTAGTATTGTGCTCTGAATACCTATCAACGCTTGATAAAATAGGTGTTAACCAACGAGAAACAAGAATTACTTGAAGAGTCCGAATGAGAAACTAACTTTTTCAGCCTTCATAGCATTAATTTTCGGGCTTTTATAAAAAGACGACGTTGTACTGTGAGTCATAATTACCTGGTTAATAAATCCAATGAGTTCTCCTCTAACCCAAGAATAATCTAATTCTCTGATATCATGGCCATCTATTGTTATCGATCCAGAGTCAATATCGTAAAACTTTTCTAGAAGTGCTGCAATCGTTGATTTACCTGTGAGAGAAGCAAAGGTGACATTTTGACATTTAAATTTTATCAAAAGAATAACCAATTCCTGGCTAATCTTTGACACACTCTAGGAAGCGGTCATTAATGATGACAGTATAGTTTGAACTTTGATTTATTGGTAAATTAAACGGCCGTTCCCTTTGTATACCAACGGGTCCATTTTTCAAACTAACTGGAGACAAAATTCAACCAATTGACTTAACTTGCTACAACTCTCCGTTTAATCTCGAGAGCAAAGCAAAGACGTTTATCTCCCTTAATTTTCTTCTCCCCCATGGTGGGATTTTCCAAGTCGTAAGGGTCAAGTCAGTCAGCAGTAACATTAAAATATTTTGTTTCCTGGCTGCAAAATTTTGACCAGCAGAATCTTTTTTTTTGTATTCCATTAAAAAATTTACAATACATATTACGGATTAACACTACTTACAATCTACATTACAATACTACTAGGACGATACCACAGGGAGCAGAAGACTATGCCTACCCCATGGCCATTTCATGAAAGACATAAAAAAGGGAGGACAAAAATAATAAAATAAAAATAAAATAAACTACATACAAAATATGCGTAATTACTACAAATGATGTAATACTTGAACCTGTTTCAAATTAGATGTCAGACCAAATCAGTGATGATCAAAATTTACTGGGGGGAAACCCGTCTTTTTGTTTTATATTGGATACCGGCAGAATTTCCGACAAGTTCTATCTTAAAAATAGGAAACTTTCATAATTTTTATGTAGGTTGTCGAGAGTTTTTCCAAGAACGTTATGTATCTTGCAATCAACAAATACAACCTGTGAAGCAGTGATCCTGGTGCTCCCAAACCAGGCCTCATTAATGTGTGCGAGCACGCGAGTGCCTCTCGTAGGCACAAAATTACATTACACATTAGTTGCTGGCACCTTTACTGAACTCAGAGTGCTTTGATTGCAGGCTCATTCGTCCCAACCATTTGCTTGAAGGCACAGAATATTTTTAATGAGGCCAGTCCCAAACATTGTCTGGCACTGTGAGACAGAACAGGTCGCTGTTTTAAAGTCCTTCAGTGGTTTGAAGAAAGCATTGAATAACGCAACGCAACAAGTATTTTGTAATTTTTCAATTTTGTAAAGATAAACTTAAAACTTGGTGCCTTGCCCTTCAAATTGGTAACAGTTTTTGCAAGATTGCAGCCATAGCAAAGTCATATTTTCTATTTTTTTTACTAAAAATACGGAGTATTAACAAACAAGTGATTCAAAGCTCCCAAAGATTTTTTCCAGCTGCCCAAAAGTACACAAATATTTACTGGACTTACCAGAGCCACTCGGTCCGCACAAAGCAACAACTTTCCCGGCTCCAACATCCAGGGTCAAATTTTCCAGTACTTGTTGTTCAGGCCTTGTTGGGTATGTGAATGAGACATCATTGAACTGAACATGTCCTTTGATGCTGCCAGTCGACCATCTGGTGTCATTTTTCACTTCTACCTTNCACGCGAGTGCCTCTCGTAGGCACAAAATTACATTACACATTAGTTGCTGGCACCTTTACTGAACTCAGAGTGCTTGATTGCAGGCTCATTTGTCCCAACCATTTGCTTGAAGGCACAGAATATTTTTAACGAGGCCAGTCCCAAACATTGTCTGGCACTGTGAGACAGAACAGGTCGCTGTTTTAAAGTCCTTCAGTGGTTTGAAGAAAGCATTGAATAACGCAACGCAACAAGTATTTTGTAATTTTTCAATTTCGTAAAGATAAACTTAAAACTTGGTACCTTGCCTTTCAAATTGGTAACAGTTTTTGCAAGATTGCGGCCATAGCAAAGTCATATTTTCTAATTCTTTTTACTAAAAAGACGGAGTATTAACAAACAAGTGATTCAAAGCTCCCAAAGACTTTTTCCAGCTGCCCAAAAGTACACAAATATTTACTGGACTTACCAGAGCCACTCGGTCCGCACAAAGCAACGACTTTTCCAGCTCCAACATCCAGGGTCAAATTTTCCAGCACTTGTTGTTCAGGCCTTGTTGGGTATGTGAATGAGACATCATTGAACTGAACATGTCCTTTGATGCTGCCAGTCGACAATCTGGTTTCATGTTTCACTTCTACCTTCGCTGTCAGTTTCATATATTCGAATACACGTGCTCCTGAGCTGACTCCACGGATGATCTGCCCGAAGAGAACTGAAAGCGTTCCAAGAGATCTGCAGAAAAGAGAGAGAGAGTTGGTCATGAAAGAGGAAAGGTTTCGTTTTGATTTATTTGTGATAAAATTTGCTCATAGGCCATCATATGATTCCCTAAAATCATTAGTGGTCCGAATCTGATGGCGACCGAACATTCTTGACGTTGGTATAGTTAAAAGTGCTACCTAAGAAATATAGGATGCATAGGAGAAGTAGAAAAAAACTGGAAACTAAAACCAATACTTACAGTTTGTAATAGTGTATTTCATTGTACGCAATTCATTGTACGCAAAAAATTTATGATAAATAAAATATATAGCGGCCAAGTAATTAAACAACGACAAGTTTCGGGCATAACCCTTCGTCAATATTTGATTGTAACCTTCTCCAATACAAAGGAGAATGCAGAAACATTATACCAGGAAAACAATATTTTGCCTATCTATTTCCTTGCTCTGAAACTTTCGGCGCCCCATAAAAGATATTTAATTTCTACTTGCGGAATGCACGTTCTAATTAAAGAGGGCGCACTCACTTTACGAGTTTTTCAAAGTTATGACATTTGTGGTTAAAATTCGAGAAAACAAAACTGCAAAACTGGTATAAAACTGCAAATAAAAACTACAAAGCAAACGATATAAGTTACTATAGATCGAAAAACAACCAAATAACAGCAGATGCATCATCTACTCCAATCGAGTTTTTAAGTCCAATTCAATCACAAAATTTTCAAAATAAGATCATGTTAATATAATACCTTTGAATAGTTTGAGTTGCCATCAAAAAGCTCATAAGTTCTCCAGGTGTAATTTGCCCAGAATCAAGCAACATGCCTCCACTGTACAGGACAACCAATGTCATTCCGTTTATTGCAAAATTTGACAATCCTTGAAAGAAACCTATACCAGCACCCAGGTACTCATTTTTTAGCTTTGAGCTTTCAACCTCTTCGGTAAACCAACTAGAAAGGAAGAAATATGCACATATCAGATAATTTGATCTTTTTTTCTTTATTTCTACCTAGCATACAAAGGTTGTTATAGAATACTGAGAAGCTAAGCTTATCGAAGCAGTGCCCTGGACTTTCCTCTCGATGTGACCTCGTGATTGCTTTAGCCTGGAATTACAGAGAGTTGGCGACTCTCCTCACTCTGGGTAGCAAGTTCGACAGGGCTGAGACTCGAACCACCATCATTCAGATTGGTAGTCAAGCTACCACTGAACCAAGCCCGCTGAATTTTATCTAATAATTTCTTTAAATATTTTGAAAGCCAAACTACCAAGAATAACTCAACTTTTATTTTTTCTCTCTGTATTTGTTGAGTCATCTATAGTGATTTTTATATCGGTATCAAAACGATCTCAATTTAGATGTCAGGTGATACTTGCGATAACGCAAAATTCTCATGCAAAACACTTCATTCACGAATATTTTCACCTGATATCTAACTTGAGATAGACTTAATATTATTCTTATTCTTTTTATTACTGTTGACAATTGTATTTGCCACGCACAATAGAACTCTTTTTCTTGTTAAATATCGTTATGTGTGTCAAGAAACACATCTGCACGGAAATTCTTGGCCAACAAAAATACGAAACTAATCAAGACACTTTAAGTAGTAAAATTGGGTTTCCTTTAACTAGTATATATATTATTTGTAAAACATCAACAACTTTTTTGCACCAAGAGAAGGCCAAAACTTATCTAGAACAAAGAAGCAAACTTACGCAGTTTCTTTATCCTCCATAGCAAACGCTCTTACTGTTCTTATGTTACTCAACGCCTCCTCAGCAACGGCTGTAGACTTGGCAACCTGCTCCTGAGCATTTCTAGACAACTTTCTTAACATGGACCCCAGGAAAGATCCAACGAGCACAATACCTGGGACGAGTATAAGCATTACAGTTGTCAGCTTTGGTGACACAATATACAGCATACCAACACAGCCAACTGTCTGTGTAACACTCTTGACACCTTGGGAGATGCATTGCTTAAAGGCACTCTTGAAGTCTTGAATATCTGCAGTGAGCCTGGTTGAAGGAAAAAAGTGAATGAGAGACATAAAAGCATCACAAAATAGAGAAACTATGTAGACTAGAACAACCTTGTTAAAAATTGCAAGAACTGCTAGTAGCACAGCATAGGTATCAAATCTTTAAAAATCATTGCACGATTGGTTGATGCATCTATCATTTGATTTAATGGCTTGAAAGGAACTTCAGGTACTTTGATAAAATTGTTCATTGGCAATCTTTGATATATATCTTGATTATTTTCAGAATTACAGCATCTTCTAAGTTTCAAACAGTTTTCCGGTTGTGACATCATCAAATTTCTAAATCGTGAACCAGAAAAGCTACAGATATCTATCTGCTTACCATTATATTATAGACCTTCAAAAACTATGGTTTCCTTGAAGATTGTACCGTTTTTGCCCCATTAATTTAGGCCTTAAAACGATTCTAATATTTCTAAAAGCGTTTCGTGACTTCTTTCAATAGAAAGAAAAATGGAATAATTCTGAAAATAATCAAGATATCAAAGATTGGCAATGAGAACTCATAGCAAAGTATCTGAAGTTCCTTTCAAGCCGTTAAATCAACCGCAAAATGCATCAACCAACCGTGCAATGTCTTATGTTATTCCTATGCTTAGAAGCACAATCTAATAAAGTTCACTTTTTATGTATGATTTCAAGAAAGTCCACAAATTGTACCAGATACCCTAAAATGATGCATTCAGGTCTGAAAAGTCATCAAAATATAATTATGCCCCTTGAACAAAGAAAAAAATAGAATGATTGCTAACCACATTACGAGCCGTGCGCACATTAACACTGTTTCCCTGCTAAAGAATTCTTAAGAATTCTTGAGGAAGTTGTTTATTTCTTGAGAAATCTTGCTTAAAATTTTCTATAGCCTTTCATACCACTCAAGTATTCTTATCGGCATATGAAGAATTTTTCAAAAACAATTCTTAAGAATTCTTGTCATGTTAAAGTGTGCAAGGCCTGTTGTACTGTACAGCTCTGATATTAAATCTGATCTAAATTTCTTGACACTACAAGCCTGCATAGTATAACATCTTTATCTAGTATGAATCACAGGCATGTCATAGTATATATGTTATGGAATCAACTTCGAACTTTGTAAAACTATACAGTTAAGAATTAAACTGAAGAATCAAAAGACTTTGAAAGATTTATTTCTTGAATGCAGGAGCAGCACTAGCCCTTCATGCTTGGATAAATAAACCCTTTTTCATATTCTACAATGTTTGCTTTGAAAAGAAAATGACAAGAGAAAGGTTGGGTTGACTTATCCATTCCAGTCCACCCTCTTGCGCTGTCACAGCTTCCAGTACGAAACAGTCAGGCTATAATTTAGCAGTATTATGGCCATACTTCTCAATTATTTAGCAGTTCTTGAACAGTAGTATAACCTGACCTTAACAGTAATTTCCACCGAAACATGCTAATTAGCTCCAATTCACAGTACTTTAGCAGTACAATAAACAGAACTTAAGCAGTACAAGATTCAGGTAGCAGCACAAAGAATTATGTACTGTTATTGTACTCTTAAATTACTTCTACCTTAGCAGTAGTATGGCTAAAGTATAGCCATATTACAACTAAGCTTGGCAGTATTGTTTCGTACAGGTTGAACAAGAGGCTGGTGGTATATCAATAAAAATAATTACCTGTTGACTATCTCTCCAGTTTTATGGGCATCAAAGAAAGCAACATCTTGGTTAACAAGTGACTTGAAAAGAGAAACTCTCATCCTGGCAGCAAATCTTTCTCCAAATGATGACAGCAAAGTGATATACAAAAACGTTAAGCTCGATTGCAGACCATAGTTAATGATCAACTTGATGGATGGTTTGTACAGAGCATCAAATGCATTAATTCCATCTTGATCCCCATGGGTCAGGGCTGTTATTGCGTTGATCAGTTCTCCAATAAGATGTGGTAATCTTATGTTGACTAAAGCCACTGCAAATGCTGTGAGTGATGCTAATGTGAACAACCATATATCAGGGACTAAGAGCTTCATAAAAAGCTTCCAATCAAAATTTGCTTCAGTTGGTAGATCATCCTGTTTTGTAATGCTAGCTTCCTCTATTTTGCTTTTTGATATTCTACTTTTATGGCTCAATTTTAGCCCTTCACATTTTGCTAAATTTTGCCTAAGTGATATTGTGCCAACAATGAGCAATGTGCCACCNTAGATCATCCTGTTTTGTAATGCTAGCTTCCTCTATTTTGCTTTTTGATATTCTACTTTTATGGCTCAATTTTAGCCCTTCACATTTTGCTAAATTTTGCCTAAGTGATATTGTGCCAACAATGAGCAATGTGCCACCATATTTAAATACAAATCCTCCACAATGTTTACGATTCTTAAAATGTGCAGAAAATGAAGATCTGGAACTTTGGAGAGCATCAAGCCTAAAAGAACAAATGGAATATTATTTTTGATCAAAGATCAGTGTTAAATGTGCAGATTGAAGCTTATCGGATTCCTGAATGTAATCCTGAAAGTCCTAGAGGCTGAAATCTGTACCTGGTGTGCCAAAAAAAAGTTAATGCATTTGAAAAATCGTAGTACATAAAGTATATACTGGGTGGATTTGAATGAATCAAATTTCACTTGATAGCAGGAAGACTGAACTATTTTTTTATTTTTCTCGCAGTTTTATGAGCAAGGAAAACATAGGCAAATTCAATTTTATCAAAATTTATTGATCGCGAAATGGCTGAAAATGGGCCTAAAACACTCCATCAAATCGTAAGGAATCTTTCACACAGAACAATATGCAAGGGCATCTAATCTCTCTCAAGAGTTACAAGAAATGAATTTATAAATAAATACTAAAGTTTTTCGATCCCATGGCAATAAATGTGCAAACGACACTTGAAACCTGTGAAAAAATGTACTTTTGCGTTGTCCTGTGTGTGAGAAGTTTGCGATTTGATCAAGTGTTAACTTACCATCATGCGTTAAATTAGCATCATGACACTAAGCAGGGACGAAATTGATTTGTGACTTACAATGGGCACAGATGCTGAAATAGAAGAATTCTTAGAATTCTAAGTTTTTCACAATTCCCAAGCTGAATAAATTCTGGACTCAACAGTGCAAAGGCGACGTTTATATCTTATTCTGTTCCTAAACTATTTGTCAAATGCAGCCTAATAATGCAAAGATGATTATGAGATATTGAAGGATGCGGACAAATTTCTGTGATACAAAATTTTCTATCAGATCACTGATTGCCAGATACATCATACTGGTTAAGACCATTTACAAAGGCCTTCAATGAAAATCAAATCCCGATCTTAAGTTTCCAAAAAGTTGTTTCTGAGCCCTCTCTGACTAGGCCTACCTAGTATTGACAATTTAGGAGCACACCTAGTTTTCATTTTTTGAATCATATTTTGCTGTCCTATTATTTCATCATGCCATGGCCCCTTTATTGTATCCAATCAGTGTGAATGACCTCTAGGGGCCGTTTACATGAGAAATTCAAACCGGTTTGAAACTTCACCCNAAATAAATGCATGAAAATGAAAGTATCTGAATTTCTATTGTTAGCCGTAGCCTGAAGTATACCAAAACACAAACAATTTTCAAATCGGACAATACAGTGCCGATAAAATATTATTTCCAGTTAGGCCTACCTAAAAAGTGTACTTTATGCTTCTTTCTAAGCAAAGGAAGGTAATTTTGCAAAAACCGAGTTGAGTTTCACCCCGGTTTGAGTTAAAAATCGCGTTTTCCATGTAAACACTTATAGGGCTCTGACCAGACACCGAGTTCAACTTAGGGGCCGTTTACATGAGAAAGTCAAACCGGTTTGAAATTTCACCCCGATCTCAGTTGAACTCGGTGTCTGGTCAGAGCCCTATAAGTGTTTACATGGAAAACGCGATTTTTAACTCAAACCGGGGTGAAACTCAACTCGGCATTTCAAATCGGTTTGAAATTTCACCCTGCTTTGAAAACATCATGTAAACACAAATTATTCTCAAACCGGTTTGAGATTAAGTGGTCTCGGGTTCAAAGTTCACATTGGCATTGTTTTTCTTGGCGCCAAACAGATGATGATGAACAATCTCAAGCTTTCTTGCGTCATTCGATAAACAACACAGGTCTCAGATCAGACCGGGGCGAAACTTCATGTAAACGCACAAGGAAATAAGCTCTCAGGCCAATATTCAGATCGGGGTGAAATTTCAAACCGGTTTGAGTTTCTCATGTAAACGGACCCTAACACTACAAGTACAGGAGTACTGTTTTTCAAAAGAATTATCAATGAAGTTTCTCTCATCTTATTTACGAGACTTTAAGTTCCTTTTCTAACGTTTTGCATTGCTGAAGTTCTGCGAGTGGATATCATATCTATCAATTTTGGTAGTGCAGTAAGAAATTCTTGAAGACTGGAGAATAAAATCGGTTTCTTACCATTTCAAACTTTCCCGCGTTAAATCTTTCCTGGATTTCAGGCTGAAATTTCTTGTTTGCAGGCACTGCCTTGCGTTCTGATTGAAAGCATTCGAGCATCGTGTACATCTTGAGATGGTTGAGAGTGAAGCAACAGTAGACTGTCTTGCTAATAAAGCATATTGTAGCATTATTCCGAAGTATCTCATTGCATGATCACTTCAGCTCCCATTTCCAAGATCTCGATTTATTGACTAGGCCCTATTCCTCACGTGACCTCGCCCCAATCTTTCCATGGAGCGCGCGGCTCAGTGCCAGCGCAAGGTTAAGTTTTCGCGTTTTCGCGTTGTTGTTCTGTTCGCGAAATTTTGTAGACAGTTATCAATAAAACAAAATTTAATTTTGAGCTATGTTTTAATGAATAATGCACTATACATAAAGGTACATACGGCAATTAACACAACATAAATAACAATTTAGAGCAAGAACTGCAATTAATAAAATAAAAGTAGCTAGTCGGAACTCTCAACCTTTTTCAAGTCTTGAAACAATTCAAATACTCGCTAAGGTACTTCCAAAAAATTATGTAGACCAAAGATGTTTTAGCCACAGAACTGCCCTTCTATTGCAGAATGCTGCAAACTAGGTATCATTCAAAAGAGCTTAGCGAGTGGAACTTAAAATTGCAACGGTTACAAATTTTGGTGACTTAACGTGGAACTTGTCCTATTATTATTGGAACAGCATATTAAAAACTACCAAAATAACTTAATATCAACTTCGACTTCATATACACTTTAAAAGCGCAGGTTTTCGCAAATAGTAATATGAAGTTAGATTTGGTATTGAGTGACTGTTTTCGCTGTTGTCTGTCATAAATTGCACTTCGGTCAGTTTTTGCTCCTATACATTCTTAACACAATTTGACAGAAATAACCTCGACCGGAGTCTATTGCAGAGCTCACAGTTCATAAAAATACCCCCATTGCGCTATTCTGCGTATAGATTCCAAATTAGAAGACATTATGGTGTCACAAAATGCCAAACTTGCTTTGCAAAATCAAAAAATCTCAACTAATTCTCAAGGGGCTAAACCCTCCATTAGTCACTAAACCCTCCTTTTGGAAATACTTTAGAGCCCCTTGTTTCAATATTTACTTGATTTTGACATTTTTGGAGAACAAAGGAAGTGCTGTTTTTGAAGCAACCACTTAATAGATTGACTCAAAAAATGTCTCAAACTCTAAGTTGATGTCTATCCTATGCAACTGTATAAAAGACGAGACAATTGAGGTTACAGCTCCTCCCCAGCAGCCGCATAAACGGGGCATAATATTTTTGGCTGTCCTGATTGTAAATGGTCCGGTCAAGAAAGACGAAAAAACATAGAACTTATTTCTACTTCTTTTCCAGTCCGCTTGGCGGGAAGGCTCGGTGAGGAACACAGTAAATTCTTGAGAATCTTTAGAAAATTCTACTGACTGAAATTAGGCTTTAAGTTCATCATTTTCTATGCAATTTCCGTCGGCTGTTCTTACTGCTCCGTCAATTGCCCTGGTAGTTGTTATCTGACATGAAAAAACATCACGTCTCACTTATACTACATCTAGAGTTTGACATATTACTAGCTCTTTGCGGTATTTGCTTTCTCGCCATCATGACTCTCTACATTTCTCAAAAGTCTATAAAGTGCTGCTGCCTCTCGAACGCTACTGAACTCTAGACAGAATGCTTGAACTTCAATGAAAATGTCCTGTAATGAAAAAATGAAACATTCTTATTCCTGTTTCACATGACAGGATACGTACCCAGGGGGGCTCGTAAAAATTTGGACAGTGGTGCTCGTGTTATTTTTCGGGTTCCCAGAACCTGGAGCTACTTTTCGATATCGACAGATCGACTGTTATTTTTGGGGAGTTTTGAGAAAATATTTTGCGGCGTAAAACTGACTTGTTAATTTTTGCGTTTGCAAATCTTCCTTTGACTTTATTGGGTTTGACATGTATATCATTTGTTTGAGTAGACGTCAACTCAATGGGAATTCCTGATCACAAACTACAAAGGTACCAAGTATGGCAATACATCATTCTGAATCCCACGAAATTCTTATAAAACTATCAATTTAAACACAGCTTCGTGTTGGACTCAGCAAGCTGAATTTTCACAAATTCAAACATAACTTCAACGATACTTTAAATCCTTTGTGCCCGATAAATGATGGTATTGAGGACACGGAACACTTTTTGCTGCTCTACCATGCTTATGATACAGATAGACGTGATCTTCTCAGCAGCGTGAATGCGATAATGCAGCCCCATGGATTAGTAAACCTTTCAAATGAAAATTTACTCCAAATCATCCTGTATGGCCACGAAAAGTTACTTTTAGATTCAAATACAAAAATTATGGAAGGCAACTTTGAAATACAATCAGGCCTCAGAACGGTTTCAATAAGTTGTTGTTCAAAACCTCCTTTCTCGTGTAATTTGCCTTTTCTTACATTCTTTTTTTGTATATTTGCAATATTGTTATTTGTAATTGCTATTTGTAATATGGAATTTGTTAAATGTTATGCTCGCAGGGTTGCTATGTATTTCCATGCTCCTTGTGGCATCGTCTTGTAACCTTTGTATATTGATTGTAAATTTTTAAGGGAATATAAAAAAAAAATTCTTGCAGTCTTCCTCGATTTTCTTTCTTCTCCACCAAACCTTGCACCAGGGAAAAATTCTGGTTTTCTACATATTTGACCGCATGTTTGACTGACTAAAATGAAAGGTTTAGAACAGTTTAGATATCTGCTGATGATTTCTGTGACCAGTACCAGACGAAAATAGATAGCAAATGGTTTGGCTACTCGAATCGAATTTCAGAATGCATAGGATTCTAAATATACAATAAATTAATCATACCTGAATGTTAATGATTTTGTTTCGGATTAACGATTGCAGAAAAACGCAAACCTAAAAAAAAGAGAAAGTTAATAAAATTCCAACGAAACTCCTCTTGACCCAAATCAGTAGCTATTTTTTCACAAGTTGACACCTGGAGCACAGGCAAACACGTTGGTGCCATGACGGAACTGTACTACATTGCAGATGGATTTTTCCACAAAATATCTCTAGAAAGGATCATTTTTGGAAATTTTCTCATTAAAGTAGGATTTGGCTGATCCCCGTCCTGCTGCTATCTGCTTGTTTAAAATGTTTAAAAAATTTAGAATTGGAACTTAAGTATCTTTTTGTCCTGCTTCTCCTAGAGTTATGTTACCTTCGAAAATTCCTTATCTCCAAGGAGATCCAAAGTTGTAAACCCGTTCCTAAAATTAAGCATAAAATGTATGCACTTACCAATCTAACAAGTCTACTCTGGATATATTTGTCTTTTATTGTCTCGCATTTTGATATGCAATTTGATATATACAAATGGATAAATTCTCTTGGAAGTTCAACAGCCTGAAAGAAAGGAAACAATATCAATAAAACCAAGGCGAACACAAATTTTTGGACTGGGTGACAAAAACAATGGAACATGTTTGCGAAATCTCGAACAATTTGATCATGTTGCCGATCTTGCCACTTTCCTTTCTGTAAAATTGTGCCGTGGTCCAACTTGTTTCTGGAAACATCTTAATAAAACAAGTGGCAACAACATTAATGAGAGTTTGAGCAACCTGATTTAATCAGGTCTATTTACTAAATACAGTAAATCCCCGCATATAAGAACCTAGAAAAATAAGAACATATTTTTTTTTTCCTATATTGCTACCTAGCATCCGAAGGTAGTTTTTAGGACACTGAGAAGCTAAGCTTATCGAGCAATGTCCTGGTCCTTCCTCTCGATGTGACCACACCTCGCGATTCCTTTAGCCTGGAATTACAGAGAGTTGGCGACTCTCCTCACTCTACGTAGCAGGTTCGACAGGGCGGGGACTCGAACCACCAACCCTCAGGTTGGTAGTCAAGCGCGCCACCGTTGAGCCATCCCCGCTTAACACATATGCTGTTTTTCCTAACTTATGCACCTTGTAAATAAGAACCTGTTTCAGTTTGATTAAACAAAGATGTTCTTTTTGCAAGGGTAATGCAAGTTATTTTTGATGGTCCTTATTACATTTGTTTTGCTCCTGTTGGCTGTTGAAATCTGAATGTCTTCCCCTCTTATTTAATGGCCAAACTTTTTGTCAAGATTCTAAGTTTAGCATTGGTTATTAAATCGTTAATAACATTGCCAAAAGCAAATAACAGGGTTAAAAATCTCTTGGTGATGACTCCCCAAAAGGTCGTCAGAAGGGACCTTTCGAATAAGAACCTTTAAGAACCTTTATACCCTGAAATTATCCTAAGTACCTTTTAAATAAGAACCTAATTCAGCCTCAATATCTTCGTATACAACTAATTCAGCCTGGCCGTCAAAAAAGTAGGTTGTTATATGCAGGGATTTACTGTACACGTAGCTTTTGTCATAAGAACTTTCAGGTCTGGTAGCCAGTTTCTTATATTCTAGGTCATTTTTGCTGCAAAAGTTTTTTATGGGTTTTTTGAATTTTTTAATGCTCTAAATGCAGTAAAATCTCAAAAAAGTATTAACAGAGATCGCACAAATTGAGCCTATAGTTTCTTATTGCTCAAAATGGTCACCTACTCACCGTCGTTAATCTGTTTACAACCTCCATTGAATGCAATGACATCCCCATATTTACTAACACTGAAAAGTATCTGCAAAGAGAGTTGCATTGACGTTTAAAGAACTCTTGCCGGTATGATTAGCAAAAAGCCTAGAAACTATCAATAAGTATTTCCTGCTTATGCAGTTTCATTAACAGCCAAAGGGCTTGGAGCAGAATGCTGACAGTATTCACGAAGCAAATGTCATTCATTAAAATAATTCAGAAAACGATACACTTGGAATGATTCGATGAGAAATCCTGAAAGAATCCTGTTGCTCAATAGTTGACTCTTACCATCTGAAAGCACGATCTATCTTCTTTCCAATGATATCCAGCTTGAGCACGTTAATTAAATTATTCATTACTTAATTGACGTTTTAGTAAGTATGGCCTATTTTAGATGCAGGAAAGTAGTTTCAATGATATTTTTCCGTCAGGAACAAAATAACAATCCTTACTCTGATAATTATTTGCTCCTGGTACAATCCCACATAAAGACATTTTAAAAGATCAATAACATAAACAAATTCTTGTCATTTTTCAAATATTTGCAACTCTTTAGTAGACTGCTAATTTTCGTTCTAGTTACCTCTACTATCACCTCAACTACTAGCCTGCGTCACAGACCATAACCAGAGAAATTAAGACAATAACTTCCTCTGGTTATGGTCTGTGACGCAGGCTACTCAACTACTACCGCCATTATCGTTCAAAACTAGCACTCATAAATTTACATATACAAAAACTGGCCTAATTTTCCAAGCTGTTTTGATTTTCGCTCGCGGCAATCACCGCACATTAGTTAAACGAATAACAGTGAAATATTTCCATTTTATTGCTGAAAGCAACATTAATCTTTCTACTCAAAGCTTGCTTTCCCATCTTCCAGCACTGGAAACATGAATTTTGAACCGTGTTGTCATCGGGGTTTCACTTAGGCCATCCGCCATTACCATCAAAATGGCAAAGTCGCAACTTTAGTCCGATTTCTGTGTATGTATGATTATGAGTCGTAGTTAGAGCGTCCTGCGGGGCGTCCTGCAGGTATATCAATAGCGATAACTACGATGTTTTAACTACAGTAAATCCCCACGTTTAAGAATCTACTTTTTGAGAGCCACACTGAATTAGGTTCTTATTTCAAAGGTACTTATATTAATTTCAGGGTATAAAGGTTCTTATTTGAATGTCCCCTTGCATCAGGTCCTTGCTTGATAGCAGCAAATCCACTTTGCTCTACAAGTTTACCTGTATAAATATGGACGACCTCTTAGGGGTCATCACCAAGAGATTTTCAGCCCTGTTATTTGTTTTCGCAATGTTATTAAGGACCTAATAACTAACTAAGCTTACAAATAGCAGAGGACAATCAAAACATCAACTTTATTACCCTTGTCATAAGAAAATATTTTCAGCAAACTGAAACAGGTTCTTATTTACAAGGTGCATAATTTAGGAAAAACAGCATGTAGGTTCTTATTTTTGCAGGTTCTTATATGCGGGGATTTACTGTAGTCTAACCCTTTGGTCCACGTTCTTTGATATACTTACTCTGTTATCTGAGTAGATTGCATCATCTTTAAGAGGACTTCTATTGCAACAAGTGGATTGTTCTCAACAAGATCAGGAAGCTGCAACCAAAAAAATAAACACTTTTCGTGGATTCGCCCAGCAAGATTAATAATAATCACTAATATTCAAACAGGTTGACTTGTTTAGAAGTATACACTATCTGCTATCACTCAAGGACCTGTAATTAAAGACCCTGTGCTCCCCAAGATCCTATGCAGTCTCACAGTGACTTTCATACTGTATGAAAACTATTTTGGCCTAGCAATGGCGAGGCTGTGTTGTCTTTTCAATCTTGAAATAAACGTTGCTATAGCATGCTTTTGAACTCAAACAACAGTCATTCTTGAAAATAATTGAAGGGCTAAGAAAGTTTTGTTTCTTTTAGCTTTTTATGTTCCCACTATTGTGTCTTAAAAATACGTTATTTACGGCCCACATGATTTTTTGGTGGTTCGCGCGCGCGCAAAGGATCATGGGGAGCACAGGATCTTTAATGTCAAAACAGCTTTTAAAACATGATGCCATATTTGTACGGGGTAAACTCTGCGAAAATATTACTAACTTTCAATGGGGCATCCACAATAGGTTTCCAAAATTTGTACGTTTTATCGTTCTGTGTGTTAGTAAAAAAGTGGGCAAGGTTTTGTTAATGTCAATAAAAACTGACAAATGAGAAACCTACAGTGAACTTGAAACATTAAGCTGCAAATAAAAAAGTGTTTTAGCCTTTTTATTTTCTTATTCAAAAACTTGCTATCGACCTGTGACAACATCACGTTTCATTAGGGCTTTCATAATATTCTACAAGTGCGCTTCATTTGAATTCCTGCGTGGCATGCAGTAGGGGAAGCAATCTTAGATTCTTAAACAACGCTACTTATTGATTCCTTTTGTGCTGTGAATAAATTCATTTAATCCAGGTAGCACGCACGGTTTCCTACGTTTTGACAAATTGAGCCTACAGTTTCTGATAAGTGGTTTCTTACAAAAGAATGCATGTACATGGACCTATTTGGGGGTAATGGAATGGAACAAGGGAAGCAAAATTCAATGCAAATTAATCACTCAAGAATCATACACAGTCATTATACAAACCTTGACAGGTGTCAATCCAACATGATAAACAAGCTTAGGATCTTTGTCAAGCTCACTCAGAAGTTGCTAGAACGAGAGGAATATGTAACGGGTGAGTCAGAAAAATGTATCCACTGTTTGAAAAATCATACTACAAAAACTATCAAACCGATTTGAAAAATTACAACTCCGTTGCCTAACTGTTGGTTTAACTTAATTTTGAGAACTCATTCATAATTTACAATGCATTATCTTAATCTCAAATGAATAATTCTCGAAAAGTTGCTCCCACTTTTCAACTATTAAAATGGTAAAATAGCTCTAGCTCAGGCATTGCTTTCTAGTGGTGCAGAAACTGTAGAGATGTAATTATGCCCCCACATCAATGGTGGACTTAAAAAAGTCAAAATTTACATGATAGTGAACAGGCAATTTTTGGCTGCTTTTGGGCATATCCAGACATAGGACTTCTAGCTAATTCCCGATTTCAGAAGGAACTAAAGCACCAAAAATTATGAGAAAAATCTCAAAAATTAAGTTGAAGCCTTATGTTATAACTATACATAAAAGTTAAGAATAGCTTTTATGTATGTATGTATGTATCATTTGTCCCAAAATTAAAATTAAAAATATTTACAAGTTTTATAATATAAAAATAGATACAATACAATATATAAGATTAAAACGTAAAGAAAAACACCCCTAATTACAGTGGCAGGGATAGCATTGAAAGGTCAAGCTGACCTTATTTCCATAATGTTCCCCTTAGAGGTGTCGGTGTTTGATTGACTCCAAAATTCTCAAAACGGTAGGTTTGGTAGGTTTGGAAGGCCTTCTGAACCTTCTGCTCCAAAAGGCAGAAGGCTTGGCTGACTTTGGAGAGATTCTAGTTTTCATTCGTGAATTTTCATTTTTGCCATGGTGAATCCGAAACCTAGCGTTTTAAGATTGTTGTGTTTGATTGGGAAACATATTTCCGTCCCTGCGAAGTCTACTGTTTTCAGAATTTGGTAGGTTTTGAATTACCAATCAAACACACCCTAAAATCTAAAAGATTCCTACCTGTTGTTGTATCAATGTAAGTGGCCCTTTGAATGCTTTGGACATCAACTGTCGTAATTCCACTTCTGTAAAGGAGAAAGTTTCATAGACAATTACGGAAATGATAGAGGAGGGGGGGCATTCGACCAAGATGCATTGCATCCTATAACGGAATCAACACTGATTCTATAGGAATTTGATCATCAAACCCCCATTAAACACAATGCAACTTCGTCAAATGCCCCTCCACCGCCATCTTTTTCTGTAGTAATCTTCTATTTTATTGTCATTTCAAACATTTGAATTTACTTTACAGTTGTTTGTAAATGGGGACAAAATAGATTGTTACAACTACAGCTTAGGACACCTAGAAAGAACTCCAATGAGCTTTCAGGCCAGGTTACTATTGCTTCTGTTCCCTAAGGGTGGTCATGTCCTATGGGGACAGAGGTTCTACAATCCTGGACAAAATTGTTGAGAAAAATTTACATTGTCACTGAGAACTTATGCCCCGATATCGGCCCCCCTTCCCCCCATTCAATGTTGGTCCAATTTTGGAGGAAAGCAGCAACCGTCAGCTCATCATAACCAACATTGAACGGGGGGGGGAAAGGGGGGCCCAGATTTTGTCAACATATTATGTCCAGGATTGTAGGTCTGTCCCAAAATTGGCTTTTTTCTATCAACTTTGGGCCAGCTCTGTCCTAAAAGGTGGCTTCTTTTGCTTTCAGTGTTTGGCTTTTTTCCTGTATATTATCGACAATAAATCATTAAGCAAGGTTTGCTCGAAAAACCGGTTGTTTTTGCGTTGTCACTACTAGTTTTTTCTAAGCAATTGTGTATTGCTCTGTGTGGGGAAGTTCTGAATCATTTGATCCAGGTTTTTTCACCAACAATGAAATTAAAGATTCCGTCTTAATTCTTGATTTTGTCCTCACATTTCCAGTGCTCAGATGAGCATTAAAAAATCACATGCAACATTATGGTAGAGTTGGATTCATTTCGGTCATCAAATACTCTGCGTTGTGAGTTTTCCAACGCGCCAAAACTTTTGTTGCAATGGTATACAAGTTCTAAAATCATTCAGATAAATTCAGTAAAAATACCTTTTGTATTTTCAGCACACATCATCGTATCCCACTCGATCTTGTAATTTGTCTCGGGAGGATTTAACCAGATCAGCTAATAAAGCAAACAGATCAGAGATAATCAATAAGCGCAAAAAAGCCAAAATGTTGGGACGGTAAACTTTAGGATCGATCAAAATGTCAAAACGTTTTGTGGCCGCAAACATTTAGCCTGTTAACCAGACTCGATGTCGAAGGAAATAGTAGTCTGTTCAGTGCCGCTATAAACCGTGTTCAAACCTCGTTTGTATATTGTTCAGAATCCAAGGTTTTGACGGAAATTTATGCGCATAATTTGAAAATTATTTGTAAAGAAACCGTTTCCCATATAGTTCTTTGAAATTTCTCGCAAAGTAAATACTGCAGTTTCGATACGACTTAATTGGTTTTTGTTCCACCTTGAATAGAAATTTATTCTCTGACGCAAGTGTCTCCTTTCCAAACACTAATCATGCAATTAAACTGTCTGCCTTGTTGCCCTATGTCTGAACACAATTTATGAGTGCACTGAACAGACTACTATTTCCTTTGAAATTGAGTCTGGTTAACAGGCTAGCAAACATTTCAACTGTTTTAAAGTTTGATAAACTTACAATTTATAATAACATTCCCCTAAGTTCTTCGAAAAGGGGTCATCAATAAGGAAGTTATCGTAGAAGTATACCAACCGGATAACATTATCAAAATTAACTTAAAAAGATATCTAATTGGTACGCTACCTCATTTTCACTTTCATGCAAAGGAGGCGCAACTCTCACGAAAGGAGGCTGGAATGTATCTTCCGCAGGAGGATTTGAATCTGCAAATAAAACGAAGTAATCAGTATTATAAAACGTCTTTCAGCTATTATTAACACAAGGATTTCATATAAGTTCGCCCACAAATTCTAGGCCATATCCAGAATTTTCAATATCTTTCAAATTAATGTGACCCTTGATACATAAAGATTAAAAGAAGTTTAAGGATCAGTAAAATAATTACACTATGGCTGCTTTTCCAAAAAGTCTCAGATTTTGTGTCACCCAAGATGAAATCAAGTTTTCTTTAGAAACCCATTAGTTAATGAAAGATTAGGTTACGCTCCCTCCAAATACCTAGGTACTTGATATTAAATAGATATTTTGCTGTAACTCTACCAAGAACGTTTTTGATATCTTGATTATTTTCCAAATGACAGCGTTTTTTATTCTCCAACTTGTATGAGGTTGTCACATCATAAAAAATCATAAACCATAAGAGTGACAGATTTCTGCTTACAACCATCGCGTAAACAGGTTGTAAGCGTAAACCTTCACAAAGTGTGGTTTTCTTGAAAGTTCTACCAAGTTTCTTCCATTAACTTGGAAGATGCGATGATTTTAAGTTTGTTTCAAGAAAACCAAATCCGGGCTACGGGACAAATCCGTAGGCTATATTTGATGTCCGGATAACTCCTTACTATACACTGAAAATCCCAGGGGGGAGGGTAACTTAAGAACTCTTTGTTACGGGGCTATGCCATGTTTTAGGGTACCTTTTTTACTATAGAATCCGGATTTATGGGTATGATTTTTAATTTGTTTTATGATTTCCGGATTGATTTATGGGTATGATTTTTTGCAAAATTACATTTAAGAGTATGCTTCGTGCACTTTATCCGGATTTGTTGGTATACTTGTTCAGCCTTTTCCGGATTTATGGGTGGTACTTTTATTCTCTGAATAGCACAACCCCGTATCACGAAAACTTAACTTACCCACCCCCTCCCCCCTCCCCGGGGCTGAAAACAAAAAACTTACAGCATATAAGTTGCTCAACGACTTCGTGGGCAGCTCTCAGATCCATGGTACCACTACAAGAGAAGTGTATAAGATTCGTACAGCAACGCTAGAATATCTCCAGGCCTCCAAACGTTTTGACTAAATTGGTATTGAAAACTTGTAAAATTTCCTCTCTCCTGTAATATTTTCTTTCCCGCTTGTTTGTAAAATTGCTTTGGTAGTTATCTAAGTTTCTATGTTCATTGTAAATGGCCACAGGGTTGCTATGTACTTCCATGCTCCTTGTGGTATCGCCTTGTAACTTTATGTCCGTTTCTGTAAATTTTTATGAGAATATAGAAAAAAGCGAAAAAGATGCATTTTGGAACTTTTAAGTCAAAATTAATGTCTGTCGGCACTCTTATTGCTCACAAAATTGTGTCAGCTATTTCTACTCTATTTGTGCTAACCGAGATTTGAAATGCTCTTAACAAAAGTAGCTGGAATTCTTTACCGACTCAGCCCCAGGTAATGACATGAAACCTAAAAATAGACGGAAGACAGAATTCTTGTATCAGCGGAGCTTTTAAGTATATGTGAATATATGTCAAGTAGCATATTTGTTAAAATTACATCATGAAGTTTGAACAACAAGAATCAGAAAACAAATAAGAAACTTTTCGTAGTAAAGCGTTGAAATTTTCAAGCAAAATTAAGAAACCTATACCAGGTGCATCAATAAAACAAATTCCCGTTTGAAAGGCCATAGCTCCCAGGATACGAAGGCTATAATATTGGCAAATATATTATTCAACTATGGAAATGTTCAATATATTTCAAAATTTACTTGACTGAAATATGCCACTCCGTTCTGAAATTATGAGGGATTTTCTCGAGAAAGCCCCTTCGAGAAACGTTCAAAAAACGGCATAAAATCACGAGCAAATTTCCCTAATATTTCTGCCTTAAAGCGATGACTTGTGCATGCTTTAGCAAGCACCATCCCTTTAGGAGGCCGAAATTGCCGTCCCTAGGAGCATAATAAATTTATTCCGGGCGATTTCATCCTCCCAAGAGGATACCACGTGCTAAGACGTGTTCAAGTCATTGCTGTAAGGCAGAAAGATTTGGTACATTTGGTCGTGATTTTAGCCCTGTTTTGAAGGTTTCTCGGAGGGGCTTTCTCGAGAAAATCCCTCATAATTTCAGAACGGAGTGGCCAATTTCAGTCACGTAAATTTTAAAATATATTTGAATATTTCCATCATTAAATAACATAGTTACCAAGATCATTGCCTTGATATCCAGGGAGCAATGGCCTTTCAAATTGGGATTGTTTTTATTGACTCATCCGCTAGAACTAAGGGTCAATTCAAATTTCTGAGAAAAAAGCGTTCACTTACTTCTTGTCAGGGTCTGAATCCGATAACACACTTCTTATGCCAGATTTACTAATTTCTGATAAGTCTTTTTGTTTATCTTTCAAGGAAGACTGCAAATTGGTGATATCGAAGATCTAGAAGCAAACAAATAAGATTTGAGACAGGCTATTTATGACTTTATTAGAATTTCATTGATCTAAATATCAGAAAAGAAAATTTTGGGACAAGGTCAGTCGTATCATATAGTATTCTGTGATATTTCAAAATGACAAAATTAATGTATGGTGACTCTGTAATTTTAAGGCTGAGATACATGGCAAAAGATTTTTTATTTTCTTAAACGTTTCATTGTGTCTTAGTGGTTGTGAAAGACAATTCTAGATGGTAAAAGACTTTAGTGTAAGATTGAAAATGATCTTACGAGCAAGAATTTCAATATACAATCTACAGTGTTAATCTCAAAAAAGGCTCAGCCAATCATGGAGATACACGTTGATGGGCTTACATTACATTTACATTACCTAACTTACATTTAATTACATACGTTATGTTAAAAGATTAGTAACTGCTCTAAAAAGGCACTAGGTCAATACATTTTTCTGGACTGCATAGCAATACATACATATTACAGCCATTCCATAGTGACTCGCATGACCAAGTCACATATATAATTAGCTTTCTACTAAAATTAAATTGATTTTTCAAAGATTTTGATACAGTGGTAGAATGCCCTTAAGCCATTCTCTATGCTGACAATCTTTCCCCCAAAAAAAACATGCTTACTAATGCAAATTTTTTGGTTTATTTGGTGTGACTCGTGTGACCGTCACATTTGCAAATTCTTGACTTGAAGTTATTAATTTTAATTTTCCTGAGAAAGTTTAACATCTTTCATGACAAAACTTTTTGAGAAGTGGCCAGTGGTCATTAAGCTACCACATGAGCATAAAATTTGATTTGAAATATGGTTGCTTTCAGAAATAACAGAACCAATGCAGCGTGACTCGTGTGACCCAAAAATGTGACTTGCGTGACAAGTGAGAATTACGTAAAGAAAATTCAGTTTAAATCTTGTGCTGGAAGTGTAACATTAAAAAGAGAACTTTTTTACAGAACTGTGACCCAAATAGGGTCACAAACTTCAATAACCNGTCACACATAATTAGCTGTTTACTAAAATTAAATTGATTTTTCAAAGATTTTGATACAGTGGAAGAATACCCTTAAGCCATTCTCTATGCTGAAAATTTTTTCCCCAACAAAAACGTGCTTACTAATGCAAATTTTTTGGTTTATTTGGTGTGACTTGTGTGACCGTCACATTTGCAAATTCTTGACTTGAAGTTATTAATTTTAATTTTCCTGAGAAAGTTTAACATCTTTTATGACAAAACTTTTTGAGAAGTGGAGTGGTCATTAAGCTGCCACATGAGCATAAAATTTGATTTGAAATATGGTTGATTTCAGAAATAACAGAACCAATGCAGCGTGACTCGTGTGACCCAAAAATGTGACTTGCGTGACAAGTGAGAATTACGTAAAGAAAATTCAGTTTAAATCTTGTGCTGGAAGTGTAACATTAAAAAGAGAACTTTTTTACAGAACTGTGACCCAAATAGGGTCACAAACTTCAATAACCAGACAAATTTTGTCCTTTTAAAGTTGGTTTTCAGGCTTCTCAAAATTTCTCAAAGGCTCCCTATCTTTTTTGCCAAATCTTGTTCTGTCAAATTTACTGTTGAGATTTTTCATGGAAAACCAGTATGTATTTTTTAAATGTTTATAACCAGTATAGACCTTGTACCCAAATAAATATTCAATTTTCTTTATATTTTCTACCTAAAACCAACTCTAAAGACCAGTTTTCTACTGTGACTCATGTTTTGTGACTCGTGTGACCAAACTTGATGGTGATTTTTTACAAAACTTACTGAGGTGATCAATTTCAATTTAAGTGTCAGCATGGACATTTGTATGAAGACCAAACTAAGGTCTATTGATGAAAACAAATTAAAGGGTTACAAATGAGAATACTTTTATTAATGTGACTCGCATGACCTTTCACTGAGGGTGTTTTCAGTGTGGCATTACATAGTTATTTGTTTCTTGACAAAATTTTTTTGCTGCAATAACATTCTCTGTTATAATATCAAGTTAATAACATAAAAACAGTACAAAATCCTATTTATATAATTAAAAATGAGAGCTATTTTTGTAAAATGGTACAAAGTTTGTCAATGATGTTTAGCAATTTAGTAGAGACTATTGTAGCCATGGCCACGCCCATTGTCGGCCATTTTTTAGAATTTTTTTTATAAATTTGCATAAGCAAGGTATTCTACTACTCAAAAAGCAATTTTCATCTTCAAATTCCAAAATAATTTTTTTCATCAAGATGTGTCATTTCTATTATGGAATAGACCTTTTTACTTGCTAGAAAAGAGGTTTGGGTCGAGCGTCCAAATCTGGTAAATTTTGTGAAAGAAAACGAAAGCATGACCCCCGTTCTCAGTACATACACTGCTAGCTATGGCATGAAGTTGCTTCGGATCTCCAAACACTTTTCAGAGAATAAATAATCAATAACTTTACTCGAATTGAGTTAGGAATGTTTCAGTTTGTACACAGGCAAGTTTTATTTGCTTCCTAGCCTTGTTTCTCGTTGTTTTCATTCATTGTTAGCTGATTTTGCTGTGCAACAGTCTAGGCCCATATTCAATTAAAACACAATGATCTTTTCTATCGTTGAGGCCTTCGCCTGATGTGTTCTGCCCAAATTCTTTTGATAGGTGTATGCAGGTGTNATTTTGTGAAAGAAAACGAAAGCATGACCCCCGTTCTCAGTACATACACTGCTAGCTATGGCATGAAGTTGCTTCGGATCTCCGAACACTTTTCAGAGAATAAATCAACGATAACTTTACTCGAATTGAGTTGCGAATGTTTCAGTTTGTACACAGGCAAGTTTTATTTGCTTCCTAGCCTTGTTTCTCGTTGTTTTCATTCATTGTTAGCTGATTTTGCTGTGCAACAGTCTAGGCCCATATTCAATTAAAACACAATGATCTTTTCTATCGTTGAGGCCTTCGCCTGATGTGTTCTGCCCAAATTCTTTTGATAGGTGTATGCAGGTGTATATGTTTCCTCTTCTATGTTTTGTTATTTCATCAATCATAATATCAAAATAACGTTTCTTTTCATTTGAATAACGACGCTTGAAAACAGCAAACTTCGAATCGCAAACTCGCAAAATGAAACCCTTGCATGCTGTACCTTTGTGCTGCAACTGTTATACAACAAAATCAGCTACAAATCAAGGAAAACAGTGAGAAACAAGGACAGAAGGCAAATAAAACTTGCGTGTGTATAACTGAAACATTCGTAACTCAATTTGAGCAAAGTTATCGTTGATTAACTCTTTGAAAAATGATCCGAGATCCGAAGCAACTTCGTGCAACTGTTAGCAGTGTGTATACTGAGAACGGGGGTCGTGCTTTTGTTTATCCTTCACAAAATTTACCAGATTTCGACGCTCGATCCAAGCCTCTTTTCTGGCAAGTAAAAAGGTCTATGGCTGATTACAGTTATGCATACGTAATTTGCAATTTCAGGCATCAAGGAAAGTATTCCAAGCCCCTTATTACTGACCTAATGACCTTAGCCCAAAAATAAAAACAAAATTTATTTTCTTTAAATTTCACCACGTGCAGCAGGAGACGCCCACCCCCAAACCCACCACAGTCCATGCCGGCCCGCAACCATGGCCTGACCAACCAGAGCACAGAGCGCAAGATGGTGACAACCACAACAAGAGACATGAAAATGAACACCCCCTGCCACGTGCAGTTTGTATAAAAAAAATGTCAATAAGTTTTTCAATTAATTAATATAAGGAGACGCAAAGTCCCCAAGTGTATGTTGCAGGGTTTTTGATCCATGCTTGGGGAGCTATCCACTGCGTGATACAATTTCAAAGTTTCTTGTTTTTTCAAGAACTCATAACCAGTGTCAGATTCTTTACCTAGAAACGCACCATTAACATTGAGCCGTTGTTGCTGCCACATCGTTTCACATTTTAAAATAGACTTTTTAGTTTCTCAGGAAAGCCTACCAAAAATTTTTAAGAGCTTTTATTTATACAAAATACACAATGAAATACGGTGAAAAGAATAGTCTAAGACATTTTCTGAAAAGAAATCTTTCACAGTGCATCTCTGCTTTTGTAGCTTCTTAAATAGTTTTGAATTTTGTCCTGCCTATTAGATTATACAATATCATCGCAGATAGGACTTACTCGATCTGGACTGACATCTGTTGACAGTACTTGCTTGGGAGTCTTCTTCTGTAGCTGAAGGAAAATTGTGAGCGAAAATTCCAAAATCAACATTTATAGTTCCCGTTATGAAATTTCTTGAAAAAATTAAGTGAACAACTTCTACAAGGATTCCCAAAAATAAGAAAATAAACATATATATTTGTCGAAAGCACACTGTGAATTCTAATTTGCTTGAGAAAATTGAAGAAACAGATTAATAAGTTTTCAAGAAAAGTGGAGAGGTTATATTTATAGTATATGCAGTTAACAATTATCTTATACAAAGAAATGTTAATGATTTGAATGAGTGATTGACTGATTAGTTATTAAGTAAACAGAGGCAAATTTTGTAACAATAGCAGCTTTGGTTTGTTTACATATGACGTAATTCTATTTCATTAGCCAATCAGAGAGCTTCATTTTTATTGCGTCATCTAATGATAATGGCGGAGGGAGGGGCTAGCTGTGGAGAAAACCACACCCTCGTTTTTATCTCGCCACGAAAATATACTTTCGCAAAAACTCAAAATCTTTTGCACCCGCATAAAGCGATAAATTTTACACAAACCGTTGCTTTCACTAAGCTCTGCGTTTTCTGCTCTCGCGTGATTGCTTGCTTTTGACTCCCTCTATTTNTGAGGGGGCACGTTCCCTCAGTAAATGTAAAATTCCATAAATTCGACGAAATGAGGACAACTCGAAATAACTCAAAACTTCCTTTTGCTAGTGTATGTTAAGATCGGCATAGACGTAAAGTATAGCATAGTATAGTATATAGGTTTTCGCTACAACAGAAATACAAATAAACACATTAAGTAACTTTGCGAAAACAACGAAAACAACGAGGAATAAACGAATCAATAAACGAATAAATAAACAAATAAACTACTTACAAATATTGTCCATTGATGTCCTTTTTCGCACATAAAACTACAACAGAAATACAAATAAACACATTAAGTAACTTTGCGAAAACAACGAGGAATAAACGAATCAATAAACGAATAAATAAACAAATAAACTACTTACAAATATTGTCCATTGATGTCCTTTTTCGCTCATAAAAATAACCCGTAAGCCTATCACCGTTACAAAGTTCAACCAAGTTCAACGACGTAAACAACCTGTTTTACGAGTCACCAGGCTCGCTCCACGCTCCGATACGGGCTATAGCAGTCATAAAGCTGTATTGTTCAAACAACAAAAGGTTCAAACCAAAACAATCGCAGTGAATCGCAATTCAACTCAATATTGTTATTCTACTGTTCCACTCAAGGGGTCCGAGGGGTGCAACGAATCGCCCCCTCTAATTAAATAAAAGTCATAACGCGAGGTGAGACCACAACAATATCTTCCTAAGAAACACAAACTGACAGAGCTGATAATAACAGATTGCCATATTAGGTCACATCATTGCGGGGTAAAAGCTACTTTAGCTGAATTAAGATCAAGGTTTTGGATTTCTAAAGGTAGGCAGCATGTTAAAAAGATTTTGTTTGCAGGAAACTGGAAGGAAGACCATTCAATGAACCTCCAACAGCACCACTACCTGAATATCGAGTGAGCGAAGCTCCACCCTTCAGCAATGTTGGCGTGGATTTTGCTGGACCGCTGTATGTGAAAGGAGCCCAGGGTAAGATGATCAAATGCTATATTTGTTTATTTTCATGCTGTGTGACTAGAGCTTTACATCTAGAGCTTGTTAATGATTTATCAACACCCATCCTTTTGAACTGTCTGAGACGTTTTTGTGCAAGAAGAGGAACGCCATGGTTGATTAATTCAGACAATGCCAAAACTTTTAAATCCACTGCAAAATTGTTAAAGAAGTTTGCCAAGGATCCTGCTGTCATAGATTTTTTGCAGATTTTTTTAGAATTGAGTGGAAATTCAACTTGGAGGTAAGTACGTGGCAAGGGGGTCACTTTGAACGGATGGTAGGCTGCGTAAAGAGATGCCTTCAAAAAGTTCTTGGAAATGCTAAACTTTCTTTCGATGAGCTCAGTACCGTATTGACAGAAGTAGACGGCACATTGAATTCCCATCCCCTCACTTATTGTTATTCAGAATTTGGTGAGGAAGTTCTAACCCCTTCTCATTTGTTAGTTGGACGAAGATTGACACCTCTCTCCACAGGTTTTGCAAATTATTCAAATTTTGAAGATAATGATCCTCAATTAAACCTTTCCAAGTGATTCTTGTACTTAACAAGAACACTTAGTCATTTTTGGAATAGGTGGAGGTGAGAATATCGTGCAGATTTAAGAGAAGCACACAGAGAATGAACTCCAAAAAACCTGTGGAAGTGAAAGCTGGAGGTGTTGTTTTAATTCAAGATGACAATGCAAAAAGGGGAATGTGGAAAATGGGTATCAATGAGGAGATCATAAAAAGGAGAGATCAACAGATCAGAGGAGTAAAGTTACGCAAGATGAGGAGAGGTAAGCCAGAATTTCTTAATAGACCTCTTCAGAAACTTATAACTTTAGAGTCTGCAGGTAAAATTAGTCAGGAAAGAGAGGATGGCAAGGAAAGAAGGGAAGAAAAGGGGATGGATGAACATGTTAAGGGAGTGAGAGAGGAAAATGAGAAATCCAGGGGGGGACCGACCTCGCAGGGCAGCATCTATGGATGCGCGTTGGCGCACGCGACTTATGCTTGACTCTTAAAAAAGTCAAGGAGGGGGAGTGTTCGGAAACCCAGTAAATCCCATGCTGCATTGTAGATGTATTATAATCACATGTTTGGTCGTAATTGTTTTTAGCATGTTGCTGTAGTTGCAAGTTTAATTCATTCTAGGGTCACAAGACTGCAGTAAGGTTTAGGAGTCATTGGTATTTTACTTCTTTATTGCTTAGATGCCAATATGCGTAATAGCCTCGTTTGCAGTAGCACCGTTAGGAGGTTCCCGGATGGTGACTAAATTTTATACCTTGAAAGTATTATTACTGAGTAAAAACTATTGTATCAGGTTAAAAGAACTCACAGCATGCTATATACTTGTAAAAATCCTATTGGTCAAAGATAAGTCATTTTTTGGCAGTGAATGTAATGTAAGTCATGTGAATTTTGAAATAGATTAGAACGCACATTGAGTGGTATGAGATGGAAGTCCATATGAATTTAGATTGAAATTCGAGAAGAAATGGCTATCGATGATCAGAAAGTGTGTTTTCATCTGAGTATATCTGTGTTTCAGTTAGTATAAAGAACTGCAAGACAGGAGAGTGTAATCTCCTACAGTAGCTAAAGTTTATTTCAAGCTATTCGATTCAAAGAAATATGTCACTGAATTTTACACCGACCTTTTTACGCCAATTTAAAGATTTGGAACCTATGCTGGTGAGATCATCATCAACTGCCTTAACAAACTCAAAATTATATGAAGATGCTATCCCAAGATGTCTTCCAATCTCTGGTACAAATGAAAACGAATCCAGTATTGCTTGAATTATGTCCCAATGTTCCATCAAAATGTTGAATTCCACACCAGTGGCAACAAGGGAGTTAGTATACATTTCCTTCCTTTCTTTTTCACTCTTGGTACAGTGGATAAATCTTTTATTGGTATCAAAAATACATCTTTGATAATGCTATCTGTTCTCTTCTTTAGGCTAGCGGCGTCACCTCTCTTCTTTCCAGTGTAATCATCAGATTTAAGCATTTTGCTACTCTTTTTTCCAAACTTATTACTCCTATTTTGATACTGTTTTCCTTCCACTGGTTGGTAGGCTCTAGAACCATCCTGGGGCGTCAATGATGCAGGATAAGGCATCTGATAAGGTTGATGATGGTCCTACACCACTTTTCAATGATGATGAATGAGATGATCGATATGGGTTCGAAACCGTTGCAGAAGATGGTACTACACCGCCTCAGGTGCTTAGGTACATAATCTTTATCTCTTCCTCTAGATCTTCGTTTCTGTCTGGTATTTGTTCGTCAGTTTCTTTGAGCGTCGACACCAAAGAAGTTAGCCTATCGATCAGTTTCCGATGATCGGCCATCTTTGATTAGTGTGTGAAAGATCGCGTGGAGTTTAGCGCGAACCTCGTATTGAAGAAGAGAAAAGTATCTTGAAAAAACAAGTATGTTGAAAAAATAAGTATCTCAAAAAAAACAAGTATGTCGAAAAAACAATTATATAGAAAAACAAGTATGTCGAAAAAATAAGTATGTTGAAAAAATAAGTATCTTGAAGAACCAAGTATGTTGAAAAAACAAGTATCTCAAAAAAATAAGTTACCTTACAAAAATTGGCATCTCGAAAAAAAAAAAGTATCGTAGAAAATATGCATAAGTGGTTCAAAAAGTAGAACAAGTTTCCAATGCCATACAAGTAGGCAAGTGCTGGAAAACTTTAATATTTTGAAAATAAAATATGTATCACAAAAGTCAAACAAGTATTTCAAAATCTGAGCAAGCATTTCAAATTTCTAACAAGTATTTCTAACAAGTATATCACTGCCCTGTCTTGGTTCAGACCACTTCATAGGGTAATTTTTAGATATTCACTTAATTTCATTCCTTTTACAGGACTTTCAAAGGTGTCTTCAAAGCAGTCATCAAGACAACTAGCATTACTGTTATATTCAGTGATGTTGCAGGTGATATAGCTGTAGTTTCATTAGATGTCTATNAAAACACCAAGAACGACAAGTGTTTCGAAAAAACAAGTATGTCGAAAAAATAAGTATCTCGAGAAAACAAGTATGTCGAAAAAACAATTATCTTGAAAAACAAGTATCTCGAAAAAGTAAGTATCTCGAAAAACAAGTATGTCGAAAAAATAAGTATGTCGAAAAAACAAGTATCTCGAAAAAATAAGTATGTCGAAAAAAATAAGTTACCTTACAAAAATTGGCATCTCGAAAAAGAAAAAGTATGGTAGAAAATATGCATAGGTGGTTCAAAAAGTAGAAAAAGTTTCCAATGCCATACAAGTAGGCAAGTGCTGGAAAACTTTAATATTTTGAAAATAAAATATGTATCACAAAAGTCAAACAAGTATTTCAAAATCTGAGCAAGCATTTCAAATTTCTAACAAGTATTTCTAACAAGTATATCACTGCCCTGTCTTGGTTCAGACCACTTCATAGGGTAATTTTTAGATATTCACTTAATTTCATTCCTTTTACAGGACTTTCAAAGGTGTCTTCAAAGCAGTCATCAAGACAACTAGCATTACTGTTATATTCAGTGATGTTGCAGGTGATATAGCTGTAGTTTCATTAGATGTCTATTTCACATTTTGAATGACAAAAAACATTGATTTGTTTACTCTTAATTGAAAATCAAGGACCAAATCATCAACCACAACATTGGGATGCCTACTGTACCAAAGTGTGCAAATGCTTTATGAAACTTTAAATACAAAGAACCTCATAATGCCAGAAAATCCTTTTATTCCTTTTAAAGTTTACACCAGAAGCATTGAACTGCCTTGCAGCAATTTTGCATGCAAAGGCATTGGATCTCAGTTGGATAAGGTGAAAAATAGTGACAAGTTGTAAAAGACAGCAATCCTATCAACACAAGTCACTTTTCTAGAGAAACCACTTCAGTTTACAATGCAGAAATTGGTCTGAATTTTTGTCAACATGATGCGAAATAAAGGAACAAAAGTAAGCCCCAAATTGCCAAGTAAGAGTTGGAAGACTGATCTGACTTACTAAGTACTCTATTTTCATCAAATTTGCAAAACATTACCAGAATGAAATTCAGTTGAGATAAAGATCCTCACAGCAAACTTACAGACATCATGCAACTCAAGACTGAAAATGACAATTTCCTTATACCCACTGAACAAAACAGTTTTAACATTCATACATTCCTGCATTTGTACCAAACTATAAGTCCATATTAGTTATTTTATTATACAAATGTTTTCATCAGTAGCCAGATATTACATGATTGCTTTTTCTGTGCTACTTGATACAACCAATTCACCACTCCTTATTGATGGTTCAATTACTAAGGCTAGGACAAGATCAGAAAAAAACTCCCATGGCGATTCTTCTTTCAACTCACTCCTTGCACTAACATGAAGCATACTTTCTTCCATTTAATATTCAAACTTTGGAACTCAAATATTCGTTAACAAATGAACATGAGCATTCATTCACCTTGACTTTTGGGAGAGGAAAGATCAAGTTACGCGGTATTCTTTACTTAAGAACCATGACATTACAACTAAGTACTTCAACAGAATGCTTTGATTTTTGAAAAAAACGTTTACTTGACTATGTGATATTGTTGATAAAAATCTGCGAAATCACTGCTGCAACTGAAATTTGGATATAGAGCCCCTTCAATCTCAAATGAATTAGCAACCAAAAGTGTTTTAATTTGATACTAGACTTTGGGAACCTGATTTTCACCAATTTTTAAATAGATACTGTTACTTTCACATCAAAAGTCATGGCAACGACACCAAAATTGTGCTACATGTTACAAATTACTTGCTATGTAACTGTGCCAAGTTACATTGAATTCTGATGAGTCTAAGGCACTTATCGGAGGGGGTAGAAAGACCCCCCCATCCATAAACTATGGATCAGGGTTAAATTCCTGCTCTTTCACGTAGCAGTACTATTCTGCTCATCTATGTCTTTTCGCCAAGCACATTTTCACATATTTTGCAGTATTTCTTCATATTTTGTTTCCCTCTATTTCACAGTGGTTCCTTTCATTACTTTAAGGGAAGAAATCTTCGCGTTCTTTGTGTTCTTGGCCGGAATTCACAAAGTTTATTCTGCAAAATTCCTTAAAATGTGAAATTTGCGAAGGTTTTTTTCCAGAGAAACTTCGTAAAGTATAGAATTTCCGAAATTTGTATCCTGCCAAAAGTTAATTTCAAAGAACCCGCCTGTAAAATTTGCTCCAAAACACAAAATTGGGAAAACATCTTATTTACGAAACTATCTTTCATTATTCAATCCATTATTATATCATTGAGTAGTTTCCTTTCTTTCTTTTTAATTTTACAAATGCGAACATTTATTCCCGCAAAATTTCGCATTTGGCCCTCCAAAGCTATTTCCTAAAATTTTGAGTTTTTTCGAACTCGCGAAAGTTTCTTCTTTTAAAGTACAAGCCCACAGAATAACTTAATACCCTATGTTGCAAACCAAAATGATCTAACTTTCGGGTCATGTAGAAGTTTTTGTAACAAGGGTTGTGATTGGCTCATTCAAATATTCTCATTTGCATGACAATAGAAGAACTTATCGATTAAAATGCGCATGTCAGCTGCTGTATCACACTGTTGTTAGGGGTAGCATAGTCGCGTCGGGGTACTTCAAGCAATGATGCTACACAGATACCAGACACCCACACCCCCTCTAACAGGGTAACAAGTGTAACAACTGTACCGAGCCATACCTACACAATCCCCAGACACCCCCCACCCCTGTAACAGCGTAACGAGTGTAACAAGTGTAACAACTGTACCGAGCCATACCTACACAA
>REGM01000372.1:153175-168502 GCA_004194415.1 Aurelia aurita
ATCCCTCCGTTATTAGAAAATGGGCTCTTCGTCACAAATGTACAAACTAAAGCTACTTTATTAAATGACTTTTTCATTGAACAATGCAGTGCTATACCGACAGGAAGCACTCTCCCAAATTTTCGTCCCAGGTGCGATTCAGTTCTTGAGAATTTAGAAATTGATAGACAAAAAGTGCTCAAACTGATACGAGCACTTGATGCGTCAAAGGCTCACGGCTACGATAACATGTCCATTGCTATGATTAAAATATGCGACTCCACGATTCTTGAACCCCTTTGCATGATTTTTGAGAAATGCCTTACAAGTGGTCAGTATCCTTCAATTTGGAAAAAGGCAAACATCATCCCTGTTCATAAGAAGGGTAGCAGACAATGCAAAAACAACTATCGCCCAATTTCTTTGCTTCCTATCTTTGGAAAATTGTTTGAAAAATTACTGTTTGATTCGATCTACACCCACCTTTGTGCTAATGGTCTTGTAACTGCTCATCAATCGGGTTTTCGTCCTGGTGACTCGACCATTAATCAGCTACTATCTATATCTCATAAAATTTATGCAGGTTTTGAACAGACTCCAAGCAGGGAAACACGTGCTATTTTTTTAGATTTTTCGAAGGCTTTTGACAAGGTATGGCACAAGGGATTACTCTATAAACTTGAGTGCAACGGTATATCTGGGAATCTCCTTAATCTAATTCGAAATTTCCTTTCTAATCGTAAACAACGGGTCTTATTGAATGGTAAAAACTCGGAATGGGCGGATGTATCGGCGGGAGTGCCTCAAGGATCAGTTTTGGGACCACTGTTTTTCCTTGTCTACATTAATGACCTTGTTGAGAATGTTAAATGTGATATCAAGCTCTTTGCTGATGACACGTCACTTTTTTCAGCTGTCTTTGATGAGTCTAAAACTGCAGAGGAACTAAATAGGGATTTGGAGAGAGTGCGGCTGTGGGCGTGGCAATGGAAAATGAAGTTTAATACCGAGAAAACTGAAGAGGTCATTTTCTCTGCCAAGAGGGTTAAACCAATCCATCCCCCTTTGTCTTTTGGGAATGATGAGGTAGCAAGAAAGACTGAGCATAAGCATCTTGGTATGATTCTTGATTCAAAGCTTGACTTTCAAAGTCACATCAAAGAGGCAATACAAAAAGCGAGGCGCGGCATTGGGATTATAAGATACCTGTCCAAATATGTTTCGAGAGACGTTTTAGATCAAATATATAAGCTTTATGTTAGACCGCATCTAGATTATGGAGATATTATTTATCATAAATACGATCCTCAAATGCATCAGAAGTTTACACAGAGACTTGAACAGACTCAGTATTGTGCTGCTCTAGCGGTAACCGGAGCATGGAGAGGAACAAGCAGGGAACGTCTTTTCAAGGAACTCGGCTGGGAGGACTTGTATCTTAGAAGATGGTATAGACGATTGTGTCATTTCTATAATTTGATAAAATCTCGTTCCCCAAATTATTTGTTTGTCGAAATTCCCCCCCAGCGCAATGTAAGCTACAATCTTCGAAATATGAGAAATTATGACCAAAATGTTGGAAGAACAGCTCGATTCTCGAATACCTATTTCCAAAATGCTCCGTTTGAGTGGAATTTGCTTGATGATAACATAAGAAACTCAACGTCAATTGCTGAGTTTAAACGTAAATTACGTGCCATGATAAGACCAAATAAAAATTCAACTTACGGTATAAATGATATTGTTGGTGTCAGACACTTGTCGAAATTGCGACTAAAGTTTAGTGGACTAAATGAGCACAGATTCAGACATAACTTTGACTGCCTAGATCCTGTCTGCCTGTGTGGTAGAACTGAGGAAGATAGTGAACATTTCCTCCTGCACTGCCCTATCTTTGAAGAAGCACGAAGAGATCTCCTTGGCAGCTTATCGGATATTCCTGGGTTAAACATAACGGGATTGGATTCACAATCCTTATGTCATCTTATTCTATTTGGAAATCCAGATCTGACCCTAATTGCAAACAGGATGATAATGGAAGCAACAACTAATTATATCAAGTCAACGAAGAGATTAGGTTAGAAGCGCGCTTCAGAGCTGGGGGGCCGGGTCTGTTTTCTCGTGGCGGGTTTCGCGCTGTGTTTCCCTATTTTGGGGTCGCGCGGCGCGGGCGTGTTTCAGGAGTGGATTCGGTCCTTGTGGTTTTGGGGCGTGCTTCTAAAATAAACAAAGCAGCAACCCCCCCTAGTATATCTATTTTGTGTGTTTTAGTTGTTTTCTGTAGTTAAAATTTCTCTCTCGCATTTGACGTTGGGTGACATTTACGAGAACTGCAAATATTATCCTCAACATGGGTTCGGGAAAGTGGGCGGAAGGGATTTCTGCTGTGCGGATGGACGGCTTCTGCCCTTTGGTTTTTGGTGTGCTGTCCCGTTGGGGTCGCGCATCGGGCTGGGGGCCGTGGCTGTCTGTCTGCGCGCGGGGGTCCTTCCGCTTATTGCCCTGCACTTGTGTTTTTCCAAAACTTTCTAGTTGTTTTCTGGTTGTCACCCAGTGTCTAATGTGAGACAGATAGTAGTTTTGTTTTCTTTGTAGTTTTTGAATAGTGATATTTTTGAATTGTAAGTGCCTTTCATATTGGGAACTCCGATGACCTAGTGTCCATTCCTGCCATGATAGGCACAGTAGATGTAATTTTTGAGTTTTATCATCTTAGCCGATTATATATATATAAAAAAAAAAAAGATTGCAAACTGAAGATGAAGATGTTGACTTAGATCTACCAGATGAAGAAGACGATGATGACATGGAAATAAATCAAGAACAAAGGTATGTATATATAATCTATAAATCAAAAGCTTGGTGCTCTTGCAATCTATTAATCTTTACATACATAGGGGTCATTATAATTTGCTAAAGAAGTGGAAAATAGCACCAAAATATTGTTTCCTTTTTGCATATCATACTTCCGATGCACAATGCTCCCATGAACAATTTGCATTCATTTTTTTTTTCATTTCTGATCGGAATAATGTAGAAAAAAATCACAAACTGTTCAAAGTCACCCCCACTTGAAGGTATTGTATGTTGCATGCAAAGCAAAGCCAACTTAATGTTCGAGTTTTTTATATTCCATTGCAAATATTTACAAGACAAATTACTTATTACGCTACCTACAAATTTTCTATTTTTACAAATTGTAAATGCTTATTGTTAAAATAATAACTTTTCTTATTAATAGACATATCCATGAATCAATCCTGTTGAAAACAACAGAAAAGTTTACCAATTTCGCCTGCGCTGTGCAGCCAACACCAGTTAGAGAAATCAAGCCTGTGCTGCAGCAAATAAATCAGGAAGAATTTAATGTCGTGCAAGATTTTGAAATCAATGATGCAGAAGAATCTTTGATACAGGATGTTATTTGCGGTCAGCAGGAGACATGTGAATCCCCCTTTGAAGTTGTCTCCAGTGTAGTTACAGATGTGGAACCAACTATGATTTCAGAGAGTGACATTTTCACGCATTGTAATTATGGTGATTTTACTGATGAAAAAGCCAAAATAACAGAAATGAAATGCATTGCTTCCATTACTCAACTCAAGACACTTTTAGGAAGAAAATGCCGTTTTCAAGATTGCAATGAGGAGTTGACCACGATTAATGAAAAGTACTGTGGCTTTTGCATTAAACTAGATTGGTGTTATAATGCAGGACACAGAGATATTTGGTATTCCAGCCCCTTCTATGCTTCAGGTTGGTCGATAAACTACATCATTCAAAGTGCATTGCTACTCTCAGGCGGACAATTAAACCAGTTTCAGCGATTCTGTAAGTTTGCTAACATTGGAAACTGTTCATCAACCTCATTCAATGAGAACCAACGATTATTTGTTGCAACAACGGTACAACAAGAGTTTGATGAATTGCGTGAATCAATTATTGATGAGATGAAAGAGCGTGGAACCTCTGTTGTGGTTTGTGGTGATGGGAGGATGGACTCCCCTGGATATACTGCTACAAAAGGGAGCTACACATTGATGGATTATTCCTCAAAGAAACTTTTAACTATGGAATGCGGTGACAAAAGAGAGGTAACATTTGAAATATGTTTAACTGTAATTAGTGGCAGATACCTGGGGGTTGGATAAATATTTGTGAAAACAATGGGAGAATGTCCAATCGTTTCCCCCTGCTCAAAATTTGCCTGTGTCTGGCACCAATAAATATATAACTATTTCTGAACATTTAGACCTCCTGATCTACGGAAAATATTACTAATAGATTAAAAGTTGTAGCCACTTTAAAGGGGGGGGGGGGGGTTTCTTATAAAACTTACAAAAAAACTACATGATATTGGAAATCTTGTTCCGTTTTGAAGAAAACATACCATCAAACATATACATTAAAAGTTGCCAATTCTTTTTCAGGTCAATCTGAAATCCACCCAGCTGGAGGTTCATTTATTTATGAAAACAATGAATTGGGTGCAAGATAAGCTGGATGGTTTAGTCGATGAGTGCTGCACCGATGCTCATACCAGTATATCCAAGCTCATGCGTAAGTAAATAATCTGTCTTGTACACAAAATTAACAACCTTTAAAAAAACTCACAAAAATTTGTTTTTACTACCAATTTAAAAACTTTGTTCTGTAAACATAGCAAGAATCAAATTAATCTGCAATAATAATGTTTTTATTTTTAGTAACATGAACAAATAATGTAATAAAAGCCTGAAAACCCTAATTTTGAGCTATGATTTTTAGCATTTGGCAATTTTTACCAAAGCAACATTTGCCATTCTATTTAATGCAGCAAATCATTTTTCTGCTGCAATTTTGAAGTCTTTTGTAACATATGAAATGATCAGGACCCACATTAAATTTTTCAAACATTGAAACTGTTTGGGCCACCAGGTATAATTATTGTAATTTCTGAATTCATTCTGTTTGGTTTTGTTTTGAACAAACTCTACACATGTTGGTTAAAGTTATACGATATGCTCCTCATACGAGTGGAATTTTAACCAAAACTACTTCTCTGCACTTAGGTACCATTTCCAAAGAACAATGTGATTTCCCTATTTTCGTTTTTGGGGAAACAATAGGAAAAGTGTATTAACAGTCAGTTTTTTTTCAAAATCTCAGCAGCACCTCCTCCCCATCAAACCACAGGTTATGCATCCAAGTCCTTTTATTTTTTTAATTGATTGTATCCTTCTGGCTTAGGAACTCACGAATCCCTTTCAAATATGTTCCACAGTCTGGATGTTTGGCACAAGGCCAGTAAGCTTACCAAGAAACTCACAAAGGTATGTAATTCCATTAATTCCAAATGTTTATTGGTGGGCATTTGTAACCATGATGTCAGAATCTTTTCAGATTTGGCATCATATTTTACCAATGAAACATGAAAATCCAAGAAAATGTTAGTTTTTATGTCAAATTATCTGAACAATAGGGAGACAAATCTTGCAATTGTGCACTCTCTTCATAGTGTTATATTGTTATTTTCTGTATCAAAAAAAAATTTTTATTTCCCTTAAAAATGTTCCATAAAAGAATACAAAACAAAAGTTCTTAGTGTGAAACAAATTCAATGAAAAAAAAGGTATTTTCTGTTTTCACGTGCACATCCTTGACCATTGTAACCTAATGATCATTTCTAGATTGCTAAAAAGTCGCAACATGTCCATTTGAGTGAATGGATTTCAAGTATTCGCAACCATTTTTGGTACTGCTGTCAAAATTGTGATGGGGATGAATTAAAGTTGAAGCTTCTTTGGGTCAGGGTGCTACATCATGTTTGTGATGATCATGATTATTGCGACCATGATGAATTACCAGAGTCTAAGGAGCAGAGTAAAACTTATCTTGAGTCAGATAGCAGCACAATGAAAGAGCTCAGAGAAGTGGTTACCGAACGAAGATGGCTAAAGTCACTTGTTTGCTACACACGCAATCGTCACACTGGCATGGTTGAGGCAAGTAATTTTATTTTCTGCCAGTTTGTAATTAAATGGTAGCAAGACAAAGAATAGTTGTAAATAATGAACATAAACAGATTTTTTCTATGAAAATAAGCAGATATGGAGAGAACAGGCTTCTCTACCAAGCGACATTTGCCAGTTCCAAGGATGTTTGCAATAAAGTATAAATAATATTAATTTAAGGCAGGAACACTGCAATACAATAAAATACAGTGGCAAGTATGTTTGAATCAATAATAAAAATGATGTCAATATCCTAAACACAAGAAAAATAAGAGAAATTGTTCAAAAAGGCCATCTAATACAAAATGTAGCATGTGAATAGGCCTTGCATAAATGAACAAAATGTACTTTTACAATATATTTGCAAACTAACAAATTTTAACATCTGAAATCATTGGTATATTTTTATACAAGGGGTTTGATTGAGTGGCGTTATACAGTGGCTTGTGCACATTCGAAAATTCTTAAAAATGTGTAAAAATATTGTTTGATTCAGATATTTTCATGAATAGCTAAAATGTTTACAGGTTACGTTAAAAAATTTCATCAAGTTGTTAATTGTTTTTTATCTCATCAGTTTCTCTTTATGTCAACAGGTATTCCATAATCTGATGTTAGAGTACTGCCCAAAAAGAATTGGGTATAAGCATGACTCATTCACAACCAGATTGCAACTTGCGTACATTGATTACAATAACCATCAAAATAGACAGCAGCTTAGAACAAAGGAAGGTGACCTGGTTTTCTTAGAAAATGGGGCAAGAGAACTAAGACATGGCATGTTGTGCCCGTCCCTCAACCGAAGAAATATACTTATGTGACAGGTATGTAAATAACAACTGCCAATTCTCAGTGGCGCTGATACTGTATATGTTTATTAAACGAGTTAAAGATCATACGGGAAGATGAAATCTAGGGGGCTGTCCGATAAAAAATCCATTGTTTACCAAACTTTTTGCCTGACTAAGGGCGGATCTTTGCACAAAAAAGGCTTATTTATGTAAATTTATCCAACGTTGGGGGGGGGGGGGGTGCCGTCCTTTTTGTTTTATTTCCTTTTTTGATATTTTTTGATAAAGTGCAGCCAGATTTATCTATCATACTATATCAAGCTAAAAAACAAGTTCCCAAAATTTCAACTTGCTATATCCTTGCTCAAATGCATTGTGTTGTAGAGATGATTGCAAAAACTATGTGGCGAAGGCTTATGTACAAGGGGAATACATCAGCAAGAAATATTGGAAGAGCAACAACCAAGTTATTGGCAAAAAACATAGCTCCAATTGAAGCACCTCCTACTGCGGAGCTCATAGCAAGGCATGTGAGCAGAATGAACATGAAACAAAATGAAATTTAATCTTTAATATGATATATCTACATTTAATAATTTAGTGAAACATGAAACAAACAAACATGAACTTGAAACAAAATATAATTTAATCTTTGATATGATATAAATATATATATATATAATTTAGTGAAACATGAAACAAACATGAAACAAACAAACAAACATGAACTTGAAACAAAATGTAGTTTACTCTTTGATATGATATCTACATTTGATAATTTAGTGTCAGAATGATATACCATGTGCACCAAAAAACATGCATTATGTTTCATGGGCTACCATAAATCATCCACAAATTGATTACGATGCCCAAAGTTGCTATCCAAACCATAGGTTCTAAACAGGCTAACAAGAATTGTTAACGAATTTTTGACATTTGTTCTTTCATTGTAAATGATTTAATTGTCAAAAAAATTATCATCTCACAGAAACTCAAAACTGCTGAGAAACATTGATCAACATTTTTTAAAGGTTAATAGCATGGATACAGGGGATTCCTGCTACCAAATGCAAATTATATTTTGAAAGAAAATGAAAAAACAAAAACGTCTAAAAACTGAAAGACAAGATTGCAGGAGTTCCCCTGTGTCTGCATGCTCTCAACCATAGTTAATAGAGGGAGGACTGGTTATGAAAGCCAGCGAACATCAAAGCGCAGAACAATAGCGCGCTCGTTTATGTTGAACTAGCGTGTTACGTGATCATGACCGTGCACACGATCAACACAAACAGGACAACAATATGGACGACCTGATGTTTTTCGGCGATGATTTCGAAGCAATCCTCAATGCTTTGGAAGAGGACGAAGCTATAGATGATCAATTCACCACAGCAGTTAATGATGTAAGTATAGATAATTCAAAATAAGCCCGTTATTTCCGCTGTTTTACATGTATATAGTGTGGAGGAAACGTGAGAGCTTAGGCTTTAGGCCCTTGCTAGAGGGGCCTAATTGCATAGAAATGTGAATAAACTCAGCAAATGTTTTGCTTCTGTTTTATTTAATGAGAGATTACATTTTACTTTTTTAGGTTCAAGCACGAGAAATTCTTTGTATTGAATGTGGGAAAAAATACAAGACTCAGGGTGGCTTCCAAAGACACATTATTGCCATAGCATGCACAAAAAGTTTTCTTCAAAACTGAACTCTTCTTCAGGAAGCTCGCATCTCAATCTAGTATGCGAAGGGTTGACATTGATGGCATTGCACATGCAGCAATAAAAGATGGCGATGTTTTGGCAAACTTCAATTTGATTATATCAGTAGCCCAACTGAAAGTAGACAGTCACTTACACAAAGATATCTTGAATTCAATGGTTAGTCTGTATGTTCGGGTACGTTCATTCTCTTTTGCTAAAGATATAATCCAGCGTCATAAAGTAAAAGTGAAACAAGCTAGCAAGGCCAAATCTTTATGGAAGGACATCAACAGACGTTGCCAAGAGAAAAATACATGAATAACAGAACAGAACATTTCATTTTTAGAAAGTAAGAAAACTCATGTTTTAATAAACTCGTCATTTGAAGACTATATTACATTAATATACAGTATAGGCCTTTCCCACATTAACATGACAAGAATTCTATCACAATTCTTAAGAATTTTTAAGAGTTCTTCACTTTTGATAAGAATTCTTGAGTTTTTTTAACAAGAATTCTTGTTAAGAAACTAAAAATATTCTTAAGAATTTTTAGGCAGGAAAACTACAAGTTAATGTGCACAAGGTCTGTAATGTATTATGTGGATACTGTACATTATATACATTTATCCTGACTTTTACCAAATAGATAACCCTTAATGTAATGCATAGACTCCGCAAACAGATCATATTAATAGTTTATCAGGCAAATATTCTTTGATGTCCCCATTTTGCAATTTATCTAAAACCCATACTAAAATAGTGTTTCAGCTTTTCTGACGGCTACTGTAAAATATTTAGTGAGAAAGGGCTGATTCTTAACTATGATTTGACAAATTTATTCCATTATTCAAAATGATGATTAGAAACCATATACCTTTGTATGTATAGAAATACTATATTATGGCTCCATCCAAAAAATTGAAAGATCTCTCTATTCGTCGCCAAATGGTCAAGCTTAGGGGGAGTTTTATGCATATATATGTTAACTAATAATCCATGAAGATTTAAATGGTGGATCAAAATCTGCATCTTTTAACTGTAATCTTGACTTTCAACAATAATATATGTGGGGAATTGCAAGGGGAATTTTTTGACCATTTCTTATATATTTCTTTTGTGACCTGTCAGTCAAATCATGATGAAAATAGTGAAGTCCAATTGCACACAACTAGAACTTGTGAACAATAAAATATTTTTGAAATGTCCAAATTAGGCACAGTCGCAACAATTTGCCTTGTAGGTCAAAAGAATGCAATGTAACTGCGTAATCCACAGTATGAATTTCACTGAAAGGCAAATATCCTTAGGCTTTCATTGAAAAAGTTTGGAAATTTTTAGGCATTCCACCCAATCACTTTGCACCAAATTTCTGCCTGAGACTTTGTCAAAATGTTGGTACTGTATTTATTTAACCTTTCTTCGCCTTGGAACTGGATCATCTGTAACCTGTTCCCATGCCCGTCTTTTGTCCTTCCTACCTCTGGTGTTTCCACTTTGGCACGAAACTGTTCTTTGGATTCTGATGGTGTTGTTGTTGTACCCAAACATTCGGATATCTGGGTTATCACTCCGTCTACCAAGCTTTCGCTGATTTCCAAAGTACTCCTCAACTGTGTCCTGGCAGAAACGCTCTGTGAGGACAAATTCCACCCCTTCTCCAAGTAGAAATTTGGTCACCTCAATCACTGAGTAGACTGCAATCTTGAATCCTTCGTAGGTTTGCCAAGATAAAAACATCTTGCTTCTTGCATTTTGACTGAAATTTCCTTGCCTGTTATCAATGCTCTCCTTCCATTTCCTCAGATATTCCAAAAATTCAATCAACCACTGGAACCTGAAATAATTAATATATATAAGTGCATGCTTATGTACTACATCATTTATTGTACATCTTTGTCAAATAATGTTTGGTTTGCAAGCATACAGTACAAGCCTTATATACATTAATACTGTTTCCTGCTTAAGAATTCTTAAGCATCCCACAGCCCCTTAAATAATTCTAGAGAAAGGTCTTTGAGATTACAAGTGTGTCATACCTTGCAGTAATTCTTATCAGAATGTGAGGAATTCTGGAGGATTCTTAATAAATTCTTGGGATGTTGATGTGTGCAAGGCCTGTACAGTCAAAAGGGCTTAACTACTCAATGTATATATAGTCAAACTCACGTAAGCTGGACTCGCATAAGTTGGATATTCGCAGAAGTCAGACAAAATTGAACATACTTCAAAGCCCCAGTCGCAGTTTTCTCTTCAAATTAATTCACATCAGTTGGATTTCGTGTAAGTCGGATAGTTTTTCTTGGTCCGAAGCGATCCGACTTATGTGAATTTGACCGTATATACTGTATGTACAGTAGCTTGCTTTGGGTCTGAGGGTCATGGCTTTTCTTCACAGTTTTGATATGTGGCCCTTTTGATATCTTGTTGATACCTAGCCCTGATATTGGAGAAAATTCACAAAAGTGGTAGCAAAATTGTGATGAAGTATCTTATCCTGTGTCAGCCAATTCAACATACAGTATAAATCCATGTACACTGGAGCAATGTAAAATACCTTGCTAGTAGTATATTTGGGATAAAACATAATATCAAATTATCCAATTCAACTGACATATATTTTATAACAAGTGTTATACTGTATTAAGACTTTGGTTGACACAGAAATCTTATAGCATATATATCATATAAGATCTTATATGATATATATAATATATATCAAAGATAGCTGCATACCTTTCATCATCAACACTTGTGTATGGAGCAATGAACGGCTTTCGTTTGACTTTATGTTCCTTTGTACTGCGAACATTGAGACAGTCGAAGAATCCATCAACCATTTTGCATAACTTTGCAGTTGCTGCTGCTTCTGGTGGACCAAACGTTTCAAGAACTGCAGCCATTGATGCACTAAGAACTTGAGCCGCAAGATTCACTCGCATGACAGAATAAGAATTGAGGTTGATATGCTCAGATGTCAGCTTTGGAAGTAATTTGAGGCCATTGTCGAGATCCTGGAAAAACATTTGTGTGATGTGCTGCCACAGAACATGTTGCCCATCATTCCACATGTACCGTGTGCAAGTGCCAGAACCTGAATGTAACAAACAGTTTCTGGTGGTCTTGATCAAGTGTGGTGCATCAGCAAAGAAGTAGATGAAGCGATGTGGTGCATACAGATTTAATGTACGGTAGCATACATTTTTATCTGCATCTCCATCAAGCTGTGCATGTAGCCGGTAAAACCTTCTGTTTGGGGCAGCACCATCTGAAGTTGTTGCAATAACCCACAAATTACATCTTGTTTCGAGGTGACAAACTGCTTCCCAGAACAATGGCATTAACTGTGCAGCAGTAGCACCTGTTGTAGCAAAATATGCCAGGCAAAATTTAAGCTCTGTGCATACTCCACGAAGAAGGAATGCTAAAGCATGTGAGGCAATTTCATTTGACTTCTCTAGAACCCCAAAATTCAAGTCAGGGTCACCAAGATCTGTAAAGCCAATCAACTCCCCAGTCACTTTGTCTAAGACAAGATTTGACATCACCTTCATTTCATCGAACAGTAGGACTACATATCTTTGTACATCAAAATACGAGTCAGTCAATGATGTTAGCTCCTCCAGCACTTCTTTCTGAAATCCTCTCTGGGGTCGAATAGCATTTCTATAATCTTTCAGGCATCGTTGACTTGGTAGTTTCAATACCTTGCTGTTTCTGAGCTCCTCATAACATGAGGGAGACTTTGCAGCAAGTGACAGACAAAAGCGGATTATCATTGNGAGGGCCCAGGGATAACCTAAAAATATATGTTTACAAAAGAACCTGACCCCCATTACCCCCTCCCCCTTTAGTTACATAAACATGCTCTAATTAAACTTTTTACTTTATATCCCAAAAACAACCATAATAAAGATCAAAGTATTTAGTAACTTATTGATAACTGGGTACTAAAAAATGAAGTGACAATTCCATTTCAATTAGAAGGAAACTATGATAAGAAAAGCCCAGCTGCTCCTCCGTATCTGGTGGTGTATGCACATCTGTTTCTGTAAAATAAGATATTTCAAATAATTGTCAAGATTTGTGTTGTGTGTTTACACCTAATTGGTGAGATTCACAGTGCGAAAAATGTATAGATTTGTTGTTATATTTTAAACAAAAGTTCTAACTTTCACTTGCAGGTAGGCAGTATCGCATCTTTTCTCGCGTGTTTCCTTGATGCTCCTTATATCTTTTACTTTCCTGGGTTTCTTGTTTTTGCTATGAATTTTGGAATTTCTTCTGTCACATATTTCCTTAGAACAAGCACAAGTTGAATCTTTGCAATATTCATTTCGTTGTTTGCAGCTACAGCTTCTTCTACAACTCCCTTTGCATTTGCACCCATCTTTTGATGATGAAGGCTCAATTTTATCATTTTCTAGTTCTGCAATATCAGACATTAGGCTATCCTCACTACAGCTGCTACTGCTCTGATCTGCAAGTTCAGCTTCATTTACAGCAGCCTGAAATTATTCTCAAACATATATAACTTGTTAATTAAGTATTAATTTCACACAGGAATTGTTGGGGTTGGTGGATTAATCATGTTTAAATTCTCGATGGGACTGGCAGATTGGAACAATAAGATAAGATCATTAGTTTAGCACTAAAGTTTATCAAAGAGTGTAGCAAAAAACTCTATTTGCGGGCGATGCACAACATACTTTGTATATTTGTCACAGGAGGAAGTGCCATTTCTTAGATCATTTTGAAGGCAAATTCCAAAACTTTATGTAAAGTAGGGCATTTTTTTCTAATTAAAATAATACCCAGTGGCAGAGCCAGGGGAGGGTATGAGGGGGTGAATACTGTGCCCCCCCCCCATTTCCAAAAATTTATCTAAAATTGTTATTGAAAAATGTAATAAAAATGTCTGGGTATACCTTATCACCCCCAACCCAGTCGAAAAAGTTTTGACTTTTACTCCCTCACTATTTTTTTCTGGTTCCATCACTGAGAATACCTCATATCATTGGAGGTCACACAGGTTGTCATAAACCTGACAAAAACGTTACATACTTTTCTTGGACTGTTTTACCTGCAAGTTCAGAAGACGCAATTTCTCTCAAATTAGCTAAGTGAAGCTTAACTCACCTCCTCCTTTTTGTTTGCACATTTCTTCTTGATACATTTGCAATTATCACTGCACTTCAGACCAACCTTCGAACATGGGCATTTTATCTTGCAAAACCCCTTGCAACTGCATCAATTTGAATCATCAGGCTGATCTATTGATAGCTCCATCAAAGAGTATGATATTTGGAGATCATCATTGGGAATCTCAGTGAACATTTGTCTGTCGTTGATGGTTGTGCACCTGTAAATCAGATCAGTGTGTAAGTGGTGCACATAAATGTAAAGGCATTCTGTTTTGTATGGCTCGGTGCAATTGTTTTTGTTAGGTTTTGATCTAGATATAATGTCTTGGTTTAATTAGTACAACAATATTGTTATTTGCATTAAGTATACTTATGTAGCTGTTTCATATTTGTATGTAGACTAGTGAAATTTTAGATATATGAAACTGATTGTTTGTGTTGAGAAAGAACTTACCAAATTTGTGATTTTCTAAGTTTCTTTGGAAAAGATCTTCCACTAATGTTTTATTTTATCCACTTATTGCGATTAAAAAGTGCTATCTACTTCTTTTTGGGTGGCGCTTTGAAGTGGCAAGCTGGCTACTCACAAAACGTGGTGAATAATAACAGTTTATGATGACTTGTTTTTTGGTTTTTGGGTCATGCAAAAAACCTTGTCCTTGATGAGAGCACCCCCTTTGGGCTTTTGGTTTAGGCATAAATCACATGATTCTGCTACAATAATTTAAAATAAACTTTTTTTATGGTCTTAAAATCCATCTATATCGACAACCTTATGTGTAGGAGACAACAGGCCCACTGCAGTTTGGGCCAGACGTTTGGATGGGCCTAAAAAATCCCCACTTAAAATGTAGCTTCAATCAACAGGGAGAATATATTTATACATGCATACCTTTTACTTCTTTGGACATCAACATTGCCTGCTCCAGTGTTCCGTTTACCAAATATCAATAGTCTGCCTTCAATTGCATTTAAATCTATAGTCTGGAGATCATCAATATCAGGAATAACTATTTTCTTTCGCGCCATCTTGCCTAGCGTTTCGCGGAAATGCAATGTTTCTGTGGTTCCAATTTCACGTGATCACTTCAGTCACGCATGGAAAGGCAAGCGCTGATTGGTCAATTCAATTGGAACTAAATTTCAATTGAGTTGAATTGAAACTATTTTTGGAGCGACGTTGGCTTTATCTCCGTCAACTAACTTTAATATCTTATTTGTTTTATGGTCAAACCGTGGGTCAAACCCTTTATAACTTCAAACTAAGATAATTCTTGACAGAAGTAAGCTAACTGGATGAAATTTTCAGTTCAACCATGAATTAATAATAGAATATGGAAAAAAACTTAATTTGATTGTTTTCTAAGAAATGATGTCATTGATGATGTCATACCGGGTGTCCCAAAAAAAACGCAACAGATTTGATCCGGGCTAGCGACAGGAATTTAGGTCGAATAAATTCCTAATAATTTTTAAAGTAGCCCTCGATAGTTAGATTGAAGATAAATACCTTGTTTCTTGATATTGGTGCATTGAGAGCTGAAATATTAATCTTGAAAGTCCAAATTTGCCTCCACCTCCAAACCAGAGCTTTTAGGTTTTGGCCTATACTGCAAATGCGCTGTTTTGGGAATCTCCTGAATCATAGCGAAATTCGAGCAAGAAGACTCGTGCTTAGGAACGTATTTGAATAGAAATCCAAAGTTAACTTGACAACCAG
>REGM01000372.1:172003-182662 GCA_004194415.1 Aurelia aurita
CCCCGCCATACAGGACAAAATTCTAATGTATTACTAAGGTCTGTTTTCGTTCTTATAAAGCACGAAATTCGTTAAAATTCGACTTTATAAGTTCAAATTTTATAAGGTATGATGTTATAAGGCCTAATTTTATAACATGTGTTTTTATAAGGTCTGTTTTTATTAAATGTGTTTTTATAAAGTGTGTTTTTATTAAATGTGTTTTTATAAAGTGTGTTTTTATAAAGTGTGTTTTTATAAAGTGTGTTTTTATAAAGTCTGATTTTATAAGGTCTGATTTTTTATAAGGTCTGATTTTTTATAAGGTCTGATTTTATAAAGTGTTTTTTATAAGGTCTGATATTTATGAGGTCTGATTTTTGAGCATGCGCTATGGGGCCAACTTCACTTGGCGGGGACAAAAATGGCGCAGAGGCAGCACGTTGACGAGGATGTTGAGGAGAAGGTGAAGTCCCTTGTTGGCAGTATTCTTGCACATCCAACCTTTCGAGAGACCATTAATAACATTTTTAGCTCAGAATCGAACACGACCTCCGCATCTACGAATCAAGAACCAGCCGCAAGCAGTAGAAGCCCTAGTGCTAATTGTATCAGTAGTACTAGTAGGCCATCTTCTTCCTCTGACACCAACAACACAGTGTTCCAAGGGAAGCTAGGAATGTGTTATGCAGTGGGAAAAACTTTTCTACGGGCCCCTGGGTGGTTATCCCACACTTGAAGCTACTGAACTTGTTTAGATGGTTGACTTGACTCGACTTGACTTTACGTTGGCTTCAAAGATTTTTTCATGTGCAGAGACTTCAATATTTTTTATATATTCGTATACAAATTTACATGGAATTATATTAACACTACGATACCACAGGGAGCATGGATATACATAAATACCCTGTGCCCATTATATTGGACAAAGAGATAAAGAAACAAAAGTTCAGTTTAAAATTGTTTTACTTTGATATTTCAATGGAAATTTATCTTACAGTATGCGAATTTGAGCGACATGGCAGTCTCTTTACCTCGACAATTCTAGCAAAAATTCTTCCTGACAAAATTTGGAAAAGAATTCATTAGTTTTGTACCCTCATTTTCCTCAAATGATGGGTAGGGTGGACGCCAAAAACCTTTAAATATATATACAATAGTTTTACTTTAGCTATGACGAAAATACAGAAACAGTCCAGAAAAAATTCCTCTTTCCTGAAATTGGTCTGAATTAATTTCCATAATTGCCATGGAATAACCATTAATTGATTATTTGAAATGGTTGAGTTTGAACCTTCTCCATCATACACTGCTGCCGATCAAACAGTCACCCCCGGGCTATTTCTTGAGAGTGAATGATGGTTTCGTCGTGGGTACTGGATTGGTCTTGCTTGGTATGGTAACTTCTTGTCACAAAATTACGGATCACAAGAAAATTTGCGATAATTTTCTGAACGATTCGTTGCTGAAAGAAATTTTTAAGTAACAAAGTCGAAAAAAGATACATTCTCTGCCTATCGATCAGGCCCTCCAAATAATTCTTTCATCTTATTCAAAAAGAAGCGTTCTACAGTGTTCGCACATTTGTAATACTCAGTGTCAGGTCCATTATATGTTCTGCAGTTAGCAAATATTCTTGTCATGTCTCCATAAAAGACTTTTTTACTCGTGTAATAATCATTTTTCAAACGTTCATGCATTGTCTTCAAATCTATAAGAGAAGAAGAAAGATTAATTTTATATGACTTTATGAACTCAGGAAAAATCAGAAAAAGTTGACACTACAGGGTGTTCCAAAAAAACTGCAACCCACCTCACCTTTTTTCGAGATTCTGCAGAAAATAATTATATTAGAATCAATTTGACGCATATCACCAGAAAGCACAATCTATCTTCTTTCCAATGATATCAAGCTTGGGTAGATTAATTGAACTATTCATCACTTAATTGATATTTTAGTAAGTATGGCCTATTTCAGATGCAGCATGCAAAATCAAGAGCAAGAGCAATTTATCAAGACCTTTTTTATTGTAAAAAGTTACAAAACAGATTTTATGAAAACATTTCAGGCATAGAAGTACTTGAGGTGTAGCCTGCGTCACAGACCATAAACAGAGGAAGTTATAACTTCCTCTGTTTATGGTCTGTGACGCAGGCTACTTGAGGTGATGCTCTTGGATAGGAAACATACAAATTTACTCCCTTGAGATATATTCATTGAAACTGATAAAATTAGCTCTCACAAAGTTGAGATTTCGCCTATGTAAATGTCATATCAATTTCCTGCATCCTTCCAAAACGGGGCACACTTACTAAAACGTCAATGGAGCGATAAATAATTCAATTAATGTACCGAAGCTGGATATTATATCATTGGAAAGAAGATAGATTGTGCTTTCAGATAGTATGCGTCAAATTAATTCAGATATCATTATTTTATGAAGAATCCTAAAAGAAGGAGGGTTGCGTTTTTTTTAAACACCCTGCAGAGCGGTAGAAGGTATTCGGGAAACGTTAACATGAAAGCCTGCTTGCATTTAAAAAAGGAACATTTTGAACTGATCAAAAAGTCTAAAACCAGTGAAAGGCATTCTATTAATAAACCCATGAAGAAGATAACTGGCTACGATGATAAATATACAAGTTTCTGATGGAAGATTTATACAGTATATCTAAAGTGTGCAGAAGGTTAAAGTAAGTATATAAGACAACAAAAAAGGGAAAGGGGCGAGATTCGTGGATTAGATCGATGCAAAACTTACCCATAGGATATTTGATGATATCATAATAATCAGGAACTTCAGTTTTATCAACTGGCTTCAAGAAGGGCCAAGCACTTGCATGGTTCTATAGGAAATAACAAAGGAAAACTATAAATACAAAGCTCAGCTGAAAGAAAAGATGAGGCGAATCAAAGATCGATGTTAGTAAAGAAACATGTCTAATTGAAGAGACAAGAAGCCAAATTTGGAGCCTTGGGAAGTCCCAGAGGAAGTTGACTGGACACTAAGGTGTTAAGGAAACATACTGCTAAATCTTTTCAAAGCTCGTCCATTAAGACTGGTTCCAGTCAGTGGAATCTTCCGAGCGGGCGGAATTTTACACACTCAAAAGTCTTTCAACCGCAAATTTATTTTCAACTACACAGCGACATTTTCTTTCGTAAACAATGGAATTTCCGCCCACTCGGAAAATTCTACCGACTGGAAACTGGCCTTTACTGTTGGAAACGCACAGCTAAATGTCTATTCACAGCCAAATACTTCAAGCGGAAACTAAGTGAGGGCATTGGACGGCAAATTCGATGGAGAATTTGCTTAAGAAGAAACCGGCAAGGCAAGTTGCAAGGTAGTACACAGAACCAACCTTAACAGCAGTAAGGACATCTTTCATTGTCTTTTGCAGCTTGTCTTTTTCGTGGTCGTCACTGTAGGAAGCAAGGAGGAGAAATCTTTAACGGATGAGACAAAGGTATACGATACCCTCTTAAAAGACATATCAACAATATTATATATTCAGAGTAGAAACGTTTCCTTCATCAGCAGAAAAGAAACTAGTTTCAAACCTTAATAGCTGTTGACTGCTTGGTCGAAGATGAGTCAAAGCATAATATTATGGTATAAAAGCTACATAAACACGTCCTACTACATATCAAGCAACACAAACGCTACCAAGAAACTTTCTACCATTCACATTTGGCTTTGGCCGTTGACTTGAGATATAGAATAAATTCTTATCGGCTTTATTCAACAATTTGAAGAAATGTTATGTCAAAAAGTCTCTTCATGCAAACAAATCTTGGAAGACAAGTATTTGTTCGAAACAAGCAGGAGTCTCATTCTTAGTCAAAGTCTTATCTACAACTTAATATCAATTTTCTTCTCTCAAGGATTTCCACTTTTTCTCAAAATATGAAATTGAAAAATATTTTTCATGGAAAATTTCTTCTGTCAGGGCCCAAGATCGATAACCGTTGTTGCTTTGGGTCGTATATAGGTCAAGTATCATTGTGGATTCCCTTGAGTGATGAAAAAGTCGATTTAAATACAATTAAACTGAAAAAATAACGTTTATTTCATACCTGTTTTTTTTTTCAGTCTCACCCTGCATCAAAAACGTAACAAAAACGTAACAGTAAATCTAAACGAACCTTTTCGGCGCTTTATCGGGATTAACGGTCGGTTTTTCTTTCGGTATCACAGGCTCAGCTTGTCTCGCTGGTTGCACCTTCGCTTTTACGGCGCTAAAATTCAAATGTGAAACATTAATACAGAGGACTGGAACAGCGAATCTTATGATTAAGTAACTCGTTAAAGACCCAGACCTGGCCCCTGTCCTTCGCTGATTGGACAAAGAGCAATTTCATCGTTAGTAGTCCAATCTCTGGCCAATCATAACGCTGTTACTTTCCGTAACACGGGAATCACTACAAATGCAGATCAGCCAATCAGAAAGCTCGTTACAAAAACTTCTACAATACTGTAACTTTGTGAGAAGAAATTTTCACTTTTTTCACCGAAATTGGCTAAAGTTTAATCGACGAAAATTCCTAAAATGTAAAATTCGCAAAAGTGTTTCCTGGAAATTTTTAAAATATGAAATTCGGGAATTTTTATTCCTGCCAAGAGTTAATTTCAAAGAGCCGGCCTGTATGTTTCCACGTCAAAGTTTGCTGCAAAAGATAAAATTGGGAAAATAAATTAACCACTACTTTCGTTCATTATTCAATCAATTATTTTCTCTCTTCAATTTTGCGACAGTCTCAAAGCTGTTCCTACTAAATTTTCCATTTTGGCCGCTTGATTAATTCCAAAATTTCGCGTTTTCCCCAACTCCTGAAAGTTTCTTCCCTTGCAGTAATGCAGAATAACATGCAAAGGAAAAAATACACATCTGAACTTAACTGCAACAGGACATATTGGGTAATACTATGCAAATATGAATTAATACTTAGAGGAGGTTCCCCCTAAATCGACCACCAATGGATTCCTACCTGTGGAACTGCCTGACCTGAAAGTCTGAAAACTGAAAGAGTTTGGGACTAGTCTCTCCAAAAAGTGCGTGAAAGTAGTTTGCTGATGTCACCTCTTTGATATTTCTTCTCTTTCACTGTTTTGTGTTGCTCACAAGAGTTACAATAATGTTTTGAAGTTGACCTACCTGCAACAAAGGTGTAAGTACAGTTCACTTTTCCTTTGATGTTTCCACACATCATATCTATTTTGAGTCATTTCTCGATATGTCTTTCAGTTAAAATGCAATAGGCTTAAAGGACTGTTTCCTCCAAATCTTGTGGTTGCATATCCAAAGAAATTTCAAGAATCGCACAAGAAATGTCAGACACCGGGCTTATTTTCGAAGAGCAATGCAACTGACTTCATGGCACCCCTTATGTCCACCTGTGAAACTCTGTGAGTTCTCTAGGCTATTGATGCATTATGTGGTTGGAGGTGACTGAGGTCAAGAATGAGACTGTTAAAAGCGGGAGTGAAATTCACATTATTTAGAAATCATTTTCGATGAAATTAGAATTTGTTATGTTACTTCTGGGGAAAGGACAAATATTTTGGTGAATTAACAACAGGTTTGAAAAGTTTTTAATGTATAAAAAGTATTATTTCTGGGGTGGTCATTCTAGGGCGATAGGGCCTAAGTTAGGCGTTCCAGACCTTTCCTTAATCGTGGGGTTCTAGCATGACAACAAGCAAATGGATGGTGCAGATCTCACTGTGAGGTTTGTAGCACGAGTTGAGGAGCCTGGTAAAGGTGAATTTTTCTCCAAACGTTTTTTTACTTGGCGGCAAATCTTCATTTAATGAAAAGTGGTTGATTTAGGGTGAACCTCCTCTACTTCTCATGAACAAGGCACATAAAGAAAGTTCCTCGATTAGGAACCTTACAATACCCCAAGTCTCGAAAAAGTAAAACACTTCACTCAAATTGTGCATTTTCCTGCAATTCACTGCTCTGGCACTTCACATTCTATGAAAAATAAACCGGGATTGTAACAATTTCGAAACTGACATAACTACCTTCGTGGCTTGGAGCATCAAACTCCACTGCAAGGGATGTGCACAAACTACCTTCCTTTATGTGCCTTTCTCAAAAACACCTTACGAAAATAAAAATGCAACTTTTCCTATCAAAGTGATAACATTATCAACATCCATACACACATTTCTCAGAAATTTTACTTCGAGTTTGCATTCAATGGTCGTCATACCAAGTAAACAAATATATTCGAGTCAATTTTCATACAGGTAAATTCATGCCCTAACAAACGTCTTCAATTATACAAACTTATTCCAGTGTGCTTATATGATACTAAAATGGATAACAACATACTAATGTGTGCTTATTTTGTTCCAAAGGTCCTTCTTGCTGGTTTTATAAGTAGGCCACAGATTGGAGTAACTCTGGAATTTCAAAACAAGTACCGTCAAAGCTTTATTTAGCCCCTGTCTCTATTAAGCCCCCCCCCACTTATATCAAAGGCTACAGGTTACCAAAGATTTTCAATTGAATCACCTAAACAATTCTCCTTGTCAATTTTGATATGCTTTCGGATAAAACCAGCCTTGAATTAGTGTATTTGCTTGGTAAAATTGTATGCTGATTTCGCAAAATATGGGGTAAAAGAACTGGAAAGCTATCATACCCTCGTAATTTGACTTTCCCCCCTTCCTTTAAGGTCCCTCTGGAGTCTCTAACATCAAATAAGCCCCCCGACGTTGACAGGGTCACAGTTTGTTATAACTGGTTTCCCATAATACTGACGAGCCCTATAAAGCGTGCTTTGCAAAAAATTTTGTATAATAAGATGTGCTAAATTACTAGCCTAGCAAAAAACCGTCAATCAGTTAGAGAGAAAATGTCATCTTAACTTCACTCATGTTTTTCCCTCTTTATCTCTTCCTTGCTGACAATCTCCTCCCGTTGACTACTGTCTCATCCTTTTTCAACATCTTTGTGATAATCCCGTTTGCCTTGAGTTCAAAGTTAACATTAGCAAGTTGAAGAAGAGAATCTTCTAGCACTTCCAGGCTGCTTGGAATTTCGGGAAGGAAATCATCAATTGTGTTGGGGAACGCAGTAAACACAGTTTGCTTCTCATCCTCACCAACGAATGTAAATTCCCAGGTGTATGTCTCCTTGCAACGAGTAAGGAGCATCTTCCTCTAGCATGAATTACATGTAACACATGCCTGGCCAGGAACTGCAATAAGTTTTTCTTACAATCCAGGTTGCAACAGATGGGAAAAGCATGAAGGCGAACACAAACAATTTCAGGGCATACTAACAGCTGAAGACTCTCTGCATCGTTGACTTCCTCCCAGTTAATGTTTTGGAACACTTTTTTCTGTTTCTGCAATGGTAGAGTCCCCAGTTGTGCACAACTTTGTTCCATTGTAATATTGGCAAAAAAGAGTTGTTATTGAAATGGGTGTGCATTCTGCAATTTGCTCAATGACATCTCCCCAAATTGATATTTCAATGTTCCAAGTGTCATCTGCCAGAATCCCATCACGCACATATCGTGGAATTCTCATCGCACCAACCAGGACTTCCTTTTTATCTACTTTCCACTTTATCTCACCCTCAACAGTGAAATTGCCAACAATGGAATCACTCAGGACCGACTTGACAGTAACGGGTCTAGCCTCAACCTATGCAAAAGGCAATGTAGAAACTTCTTCACATTTGCTTCCTGCATTTGCGTTTAAAAACGCCATTTGGTTGGACGATGACACTGACACTGATGATAATTTTACAGGGAACTTCGACTCCAACTTTTTGAGGAACAATGGTCTTTCCACTTGTCCACTCTCCATGATCCGTACTTTCTCCATCACACATTCATCAACCTGGACCTGTACATCAAAGTACATATTCCTTCTTGCAGACGTTTTTGTTGGCGAAACAGTGCAAATATACCAACACAGATCTGCAAAATGGAAATAAGGATATATTACCCACCACGTACTCTGTTACGTCTATAAATTGCAAATGGGTAAACATCATACTGAGTTAAGGTCTCATATGGGAAATAAAATAGCACATACGTTTTGCAGCAGCCATCATGATATTAAAGGGAATATACATAGCTATATTGAGTGGTCGCTATAAATGGGCTACGAAACGCCCACGCACCCATTGTTTCTTCAGCTACACAATGAAATATCACGTGCCAACAGTATCAAATACAATAGACTATATTTTTAACGTGGCCCGGGCAGCTTTTAACTATGTCGATTCCCTTTAATGTGAGTTTGACTTCCACAAGTAATGCAAACCTAGAACCAAAAATATTGAGACATTATATCGCAATCTTGTTTTGTTATTACCACTAACGTACTGCTGCGCTTCTCTGCAGCGCAAAAGTCGCAAATTCACGCTCTCGCACGTTTCGCCTATGACTTCCCACGTTCAAAAAGCCTTTTCAAATATTTCATATTTCAATAACCACTTAGGTAGGCCTACAATCGCAGTGTACGTGACACTTTCAAAACGGGAAGTGCTACTCGTCGATGCGGGGCGCATCATTCTTCCCAAAATTGCAGAGTGAAAACGAAATGACTCAAAGGGATTGTTTAGGATGTTTCTTTAAAACAGAGGGATTTTTGTAAACAGTCTTATGATATTTTTATCGAATGATACTTTAACATATGCAGAACAAATGCTGCTACTTCAGGTAAAAATAGATACAGTACGATCTCATTGTTTAACTTCCTGTTCCTAAATTTTTCAAATTCTAAATTGTTCGTCAATCAAATATGATGAACAGATGCAAACAAATACTTCCACTCACCGATGTAATAGTGTTCTCTTCACTTTCCACCACTCTTCCACCTACAGTGTGTGCAGTCTTGGTAATATGAAAGTTTCTGTCGTGCTGGAAATCGCACGCCTTGAAAATTTTAGGCGTGCGATAGAGTGCGATCCATAAAATGTAGCTTTTTTCAATGTTTATGAAGTCCTGATAACCTTAAGTATCATATATACTTGTGGAAATGCTTGAGATCGATTTTGCTTTCTTTCTGCTTTCCATTATTGCTGAAACTGCTGACAGATGAATCTTCTCTTTCAGGGATACTGAACGGACCATCCATCTACTACTTACAAGGGCGTCAACACGGAGTGGACTAGGGTGGACATGTACACCCCAGTTTTTCTGAGGGTAGTTTTTATTCATAAGCAAACACAATGTAAAAAAGGATGGGTATAACTTTCAGAACATAATTCCTTACTAAGTCCACCCCACTTTTTTAAGGCTGGCGACGCCTGTAACTGCTTACAAACTCTTCATACTGCTTTTGACCAAGGGATCTTAATTTCAGAAGTCTGCTGTGTACTTCTGGATCACATATGCTTTTTTGTCTCAAGTGAAAACAGATCTATTGTTTCTTCTCTAAATGGGCTTCTAAGCTTATAGAGGGTATTGACGTGTTTTGCAAATCACTTGTTGAATGCAGAGGAATCTTCATGATGTGCCTTACTAATAGTTGGTTCCAAGACCGTCGAGAGGGGGGTAGGGGGGGGGAAAAGGTCCGGGGCCCGGGCCTGAAGGGGCCCGTAAATAATTTGAACTATACAAATTTATTATTGCTGTAAAATTTACGCTGAGTACGACAACTCAGGACAAGCTGACAGATCTCGCAGTGTTAAGCATCGAGAATGAAATTACAAGAACAGCTGACTGTGAGGACATTATTCATGACGTTGAAAACATTAAAGCCCGTAAAGTATTGTTTTGAGTGTTACAAGCGATTGTATTGCTATTTTTATATTACTAGCACAAAATGTGTCCTTGATTCATAAATACAATTTTTTGTATAAGCTTCACATGGAATGTTTAAGCAATTTTTTTAAACTATTAGTCCTAAAAAGGCCGTTTTTCGCCCTTTTATTTTCCGGGTGTCTGAAGGGCGTGGTCGTGGAAAATTTTCTTCAGAACCCCCACTGAGGCCCGTTCCTGCAAATCACTCCAGGGCCCGAGCTGGCTCTCGACGGCCCTGGTTGGTTCTTCTTTTCTTCAAATTCTTGCACTATCCTTGCAACTTTTGGACCGGAGACCATCCAACCTCGAAGGTCATTGCTACTCAGTGGCGTAACGCAGTTTTCGTCTTCTCACAGCTTTGCTAAGGTTACCTGATGTGCATGCCTTGTCCACTTTAAAAGACAAGCTTGTAAGCAAGAATCTGCCTTTCCCGAAGAATATATATCTGCAACTGTGAGCATATCTTTTCGTCCACTTCCATCCAATAGCTCTTGTTCTTCTCAATGAAACAGTTAAATTGTCTATTTCAAGGACATTTTAATAAAACTTCATCTAGCTATCAAATTCGAAGATAAAAGAGTGTCTTCCTTGAGAGTTCCAAATTCCTAGAACAGAGCGTCTTCCTTTCAGCTGTTCTTAGTTTCCATTATAGGCAGTTTGAAGAATATATTTGTTGCCATGGTGACCCCTACCATCTTAGGAAGTATCTTAAAATGTTGAAGATGCATCTAGGCTGTATTATCTAGACTTTTTTCGAAATAAGGTTATCGAATGTATGAAAATCCAAGTGAAAAAGCCCATTTCGTCATCAAAATTTTGGTTTCCATGGCAACCATGCTTTCCAAAACGGTTGATAAAATTGTCTCCCATTACTTAATCAATTTCAGGCATAAAATAGT
>REGM01000372.1:186472-200629 GCA_004194415.1 Aurelia aurita
CACAAGTGGAAGACATTTAATGGCATGAAGCATCATTTTTTGGTCAGCTTCACTGTCATATTCAACATACAACACAGTGGATATGTAAATCAATCTTTTATCATTTAGGATAATTCCAAATCTAAGCAGAAATTCACCTTTTGTTGAAATGATTGTAATTTTTGAATCCAGGCATTTACAAGCTGCGGTGCTGAATTCGTTACAGTTCGGACAACATGATGGATAGCTGACTGGCAGAGGCCTTTCTGCAGGTGGAGAAAATAAAATGTTATTGCAGAACCAGCCACTTCAGAGCAACTAACTTTGACAAATAATAAAATAATGCAAAGATTGTACTTCATTATCACTTTGTATTCGACCTCTCTAACTCGCTGATTCAGGTTTAGTATTGTTCTAAACGGCAGAGTTTACTCAAAGAGAACAGCAATATTCACGTTTTCTGTATCATTCTTCAACAACACTCTTACATTCAACGTGCACTTCGCAATATTTCTAAATCTTTCGAATTGCTGTTTCTGACACTTCTCTACGACGTAATATTTCGTGTGACCATAGATATCAATGAACTGTTAGGGCTTTCGAAAATGACAGGAGGTCTACACCTACCCTGCCCCAATGGATTCCCTTGAACCCGCCCTGCTACGAATGCCTTCCATGGCATGATCTGAATGTGAGCCCCCATAACTAATAATTTCGCGAAATGAGCTCCTAATTTCTTCTATGTCACTAATTACCTTTAATTTCTAATTTCGATTCAATATTTCTTACATGTATTTATTAGGCTTCTACAAACGATCAAAATAGTCCCACACGTTTCTGGACTACTATTTACTGCGGACGAACCTTGAATACATCTGTAAAGAATATTTCTAATTTCTAATGAGTCCTTTGGTAAATTACGATTTCTGTGTTTCTTCCTATGTTTCTCTAACAGTCCGACCAAGCAAATATCAAGCAGCCAAGAACAATTTACTCCATTTTTTAGTTTCATCGCAAATTCGCATCATAAATACAGTATCTAATCAACAGTTAGTCCCAAAATGATGTCCCGAAAAGGGTGTCCCAGAATGATGTATTGCCATTTAAAAAACTAAACAAGTTTGAAAAAGCTATTCATGTTGAACTTTCCTTTTTGAGGTGCTGCATGAAAGATCAAAATGAAATTTATGAAAAATAGATTATCCTATCAATTGCATCCAATCAACAAAATTGGAGGTTCAATTACCTACCTGGTTTTGAAGCATACTATGAAATTGCACAGAATTTTAAGCTAACCTATCTTTTTCTCCCTTTGAATTCTATAACATCCTTGATTGAGCTAGAAGTTGATCTTACGATTATATGCGAATAGTCAATGTGAAATTGTAAAATTAAGAATCTGGGGCAAGATTTATGATGTCTTCTAAAACCTGTGGCTCAAAATATGGGGTTTAAAGCTGTGATTTCAAAGTCTTTCGCACAATTTTGCATAATTTTTATTATTAGTAAAAATAATTTGACCTTTGATGCAAGCAAAAAAGAAAACAAATTAAAGAGAAGTAGCAAAACCAAATTTTGCGGATTTTTCAAACGCTGATACATCATTGTGGGACATCAGGTAATATACCTATCACACAAACTTCATTTTCTAGAATGGTCATCCTATTTCCAATTCCTTGATAAAACCCATTTATCCACATTTCTCTATCATGAAAAGGATATTCAGTGTGAGATTTGCTATCACACTCTGAACAAAGCAATTTTTTGCATTCAATGCATAGCAGCACAGCCACATCGAATTGACATTTGCTGCAACTAGTGCTGGCCTATGGAACACTGTTTTCATCAGCAAGTAATTAAAAAGTTCATTTCTTGATGATGCCGAGTTTTTATCAAGAATTTGCTTTCTCTGAGCCCATTCTGTTTCCTCTGTCTCTGTAATAGGCAACTGAGCTTCAAGGTCCCTCAGCTGTTCCAAGAATGCATCTCTTCGTTGGGGTTCAATGTCAATATCTACAATCTTGGACATAAATTACTGGACTTCAGCAGGATAATTCAATTCTTCCCCCAAGATCAATGTTGCTATCGAAGTTTTTAACGAAAATCTAACTTCAGAACAACATTCATTGATGGGGGAATGGGGGAAATGAGGCTATCAAAACAAAATTTTATTCAATCACATACAGTCCAGATATATTTTGTCCAAGATTGTCTGAAAATGAAGAAAAACATTTGAAAAAGGATTATGGATATTTTGTGAAATAGAAATATTTTCCAACTACTTTGCATTGTTTTTATTGACATACTGATTGTAGCAAACGATGAAATTAAAAATTAGGCCCAAGACCTGAACAGTCATATTGTAATTAAGACACTCACTGATCCATCAATTTGACTTATTGCACTTTGAATATGTCGATGAAAAGTGATCCTGTCCAATTTCCACTGGGTTTTGCAGTTATTTGTCACATTGAAGTTGTTATTCAGGCCTAGTCAAGCTGAGTTAACGTTATGGTTTGAAAACGCCCTAGTTGTAGCTGTACTTCCGTGTTCTTAAATCAAAGATGGCTCATTCACCATGGCGGCATATCATACACTAGATTACTAAATTCTCCCTCTGGCCTAAACCAGAGGGCAACTTCTACTAACGACCTTCTCCTAGGATTCCCTGTTGTAACTAACAATGCAACTATCTGCACTCCCTACTAATGCATGACTGCGTGCCACACCTTAATTAGTAATGCCCTTATACGGTATAATGACCTGATACTAATTACTTCATTCCTATCACATGAATTACGATATGATACGTCATTATCCTATGACCTTTCGTGCATGATCACGTGTATCTAATGACCTTTGACCTGATGTCTTGAGGTATTACTACAAACCCAAAATTGCGCTCAAATCTTCACAACANGATGGGTCCCCGGGGATGGTTGGGGGATTCCAAACAGGGCATAAGATTTGCCCCATGTATGGGGCCCATGGTCATGTAAAGTCCCTGTTTATCATTCGTTTATTGTATTATTCTTTTAACAAACCATCCTTTGGCAACATCAAAATCCCGGGGGCCTGGGGCAACATCTCCCGGAAAGTTGCTGAATTCTAACGGAATCACCCGACCATCCCCGGGGACCCATCCCCCGGGCAAGAGCATGACACGTGCATTAGAGATACCGAATCAATTGTACAATTCAAACAAAAGCTTAAATCTCACCTTTTGAGCTAACAGAACCAGTTTTGCACGAATCCATGGAAGATCAGTTACTTAGGCCCATTCTCTCGATATTCTTAGGACACGATATTTTCTTTAATTTAGCAAATAGAACTCATCATGGTAACTTTTTATCATAATTTACTTTATTATACAACTGAATGGATGTCGTGGATAAATAAGATTAAATCAAAATGAAAAATGAACTAATATTTCCCGGCAAAGTGTATACAAAATAAGGGACTAAATCCTAATTTTTCGTTTCAAATTGAGTCGGATATGATTAAATACATGTATAAGCATAATATGGACCATATTTGAGGTTATTATCTGTAACAATTTCATTATAAGTATACAATTTCTGTTGGACACTCAGTAAAATATTGCTTGCCATCGTTACGGTGCTATATTTAGAATCTTTAAGTTATATACAAAGTGATTCGTCGAGTCAATAAAGGAGAGAAAAATTCTGTGTTTTCTTTAGAGCTCGAGATATTTGCAGCAATCAATGGACACAGCTTCGCTTTTTCCAGCCCTGCTTTGAAATGTAAGCTTGCATTTTTGGTGGATACAGTGAGAATATCTCTATAATAGTTTCAAGTACCGTCGTATTTCTGAGACAATGTTTTCATGACCGGCAGCATTCAAAATGTAACTTTGCAACATCCGTGTAGGGATTCCAAAATACCTCTAAAATTGCCAGCAGCAAAAACAAAACAAAAACTAACGTTAGGGCTCAAATAATTAAAAAGGTGGGTGTAAAAATTCTTTCACATTTTCTTTGAATTAAATGGCTTGAAAGGAATTTAGGGTACTTTACTGTAAATCTGCCATGGAAATTTTTTGATATCTTGACTACCTTCAAAATGGCGGCATTTAATATATCTGAGGCTGTGACGATATCAAATTTCTAAATCCTAAACCAAAAGGGCGACATCATCTTTCCTCTTTTGATTTAGGATTTACAATGATTTTCATTTTTCCAAAATTTTCCATTAATTCTTTCAACAAAAATATAAACGCCGCCATTTTGAAAATAATCAAGATATCAAAAAATGTCCACGACAGATTTACAACAGAGTACCCTACAAGCCATTCAATTCAAAGAAACATGTGATAGAAGTTTGCATACACCTTTTTAAAAATTTGAAAGATTTGAGCCCTATGCTAACGTTACCTGAGTGAAATTGTCGTCATCTGCAGTGTTGTACTTGTCCACATCACCACTGACCTATTTACAGAAATTTTGATTACGAACAAAATTCATCCATGATCTAACAAAAAACATACAACTGCTGTTGGTGTTTCTAACTATTTGACTCTTTGCTCCTATTTGCTTCCTTCTACAGCTCTTCGCAAAATAGCATTACAACGGACAACAAGCAACCGAAATTAAAAGAGCAGACAATTTGATTGAACGAAATAGCAAGTAAAGAGGCTGTAGCATATATGAACAAAAAATAAACTGCAGCTTACGCTATTATTACACTGGTTAATGCATAAAAATTATAATGATAGCTACTGACCAGTGCAGTGGTCTCGGCAACCATATTTTTTGAAGATATAATTTCTCTACTGATGCTTACTGATACTTACTCTTTAGGTTTGTTATTATGTCCTATAGACTTAATACAATGTAAATTTTATCAACATCTTGCATCCAGAATGCTTTTCAGAAATTTTATAAATCTAGGCCTACTTTTTGGTCATCCTGTATAAAGTACAGTCATCGAGTGCTAGAAAATTTTGAAACCTCTGCAGAATTAAATTTGAAGCTAAATTGTAACTTACATTGAAAACAGTTGCTGCAGCATCAGGGTTCTCAGTTGGACCAGAGAAACTGTTTGGAAAGTAGTTTGGTGCACCCCCTATAAAAAATAATTAGAACAGCCTTTTAAAGGAGAAGCAACGGAGATAAAAGCACCGCGCGCAAGGGGTCTGAGTATTCTATTGTTAGCCTATTTTATTTGATGATTTCGACACTTACGCGGATATTGTTTAGCTAGAGGAACAATAGCGTGCATAGGAGTTTCCTTTGTAAAATTTATAGACTTTTTAAGTTCTATTTCACTGAAAGAATTAGTCCCATGCCCAAAGCTATATATTCAATTTTATACCAGGCGAGTCGAAAAAATTTGCACCTTCTGGAAAATCACCAAAAATTTGACAATATGACGGATCGTTGAATTTTCTTTTTGTATATGTGTAGCAAGGACAAAATTAATCCAATAGGTGGTTGTTACTTTACTCTTCGTGAAGAAAGAGCATCACTCAGTGTCACATTTACAGGTAATTTTTTGTCTACTAGAAATATTAATCTTGATGACTGGGCTTAGACTCCAGGCTGCATGGGCGACAGGTCTTTTTCTGTTTCTACCTAGCATACGAAGATAGTTTTAGGACACTGAGAAGCTAAGCTTATCAAAATTTGCACCTTCTGGAAAATCACCAAAAATTTGACAATATGACGGATTGTTGAATTTTCTTTTTGTATATGTGTAGCAAGGACAAAATTAATCCAATAGGTGGTCGTTACTTTATTCTTCGTGAAGAAAGAGCATCACTCAGTGTCACATTTACAGGCAATTTTTTGTCTACTAGAAATATTAATTTTGATGACTGGGCTTAGACTCCAGGCTGCATGGGCGACAGGTCTTTTTCTGTTTCTACCTAGCATACGAAGATAGTTTTAGGACACTGAGAAGCTAAGCTTATCGAAGCAGTGTCATGTGGTCCTTCCTTTCGATGTGACCACACCTTGTAATTCCTTTAACCTATAATTACAGAGAGTTGGCGACTCTCCTGACCATACGCAGCATGTTTGACAAGGGCGGTGACTCGAACAATCAACATTCACTCTGGTAGTCAAGCGTGCTACCACTGAGCCAACCCCGCTTATTGCGGCAACAAATTGAACAAATGATAGGTGATGCATCCATGAACGAGAGACTAGTGAGTAAGGTCAGTCAACTCTGACCGGCTAGGCTGACGATAGAGATAAAAATGTCATTAAACTAAATACCTTGGTTATCATATGCCTGTGGTCCATCTCTCTGGTAATTCTTGGCCTTTGAATTGTAAGGGCAATTGACTGGCAGTTGTTGGTAGTTAGTTCCCAACCGATGACGATGAGTGTCTCCATATGAGAACAAACGTCCCTGTAATGGGAAATTACAATTAAGATGTTCTAAATCAAGATACATTACAAGCTAGTGGAAATGTAAAGTTTCTAAGCAACCTATCAGGTGCACAAAGGATTTGTGACGTTTTCAAAGTTCCAAATTTTAAGTTTGCTCAAGGGTGTCAGGACACCTATAATGTGATTAATAAAATTTTATTTACCTTCTTTTGATTTTGCCGTCTTTTTTTTGTCTCTCCCTGCCTTGGTTTTTGAGAAACATTTCAACCGAGCTTGGCCGCCTAGCTGGGCCGAACCGCTTTTTCGAATCAAACTCCCTTGTAGTACTTACACACAGGAATAGAAGGGAGTTAGATTCGAAAAAGCGGTTAGGCCCAGTTAGGCGGGCAAGGTCGGTTGAAAAACCAAGGCAGGGAGAGACAAAACAAAGAAGACAACAACAATCAAAGCAAGGTAAATAAATATTTTATTAATCACATTATAGGTGTCCTGACACCCTTGGTTTGCTCGTAAATATTTGGAGTAATAAAATATAATATATACGTGAAACAATATTTGTAACAGATTAATCCACTGAAAAAAGGAAGGAAAAAAGGAAGGAAAAAATCTATCAGGAAAGGTGCATAAACATTAAGCCTCCTACAGTGCCAACCTGTTTCTCTTATAAGTTCAATTCTCGAAAATGATGCTAACAATCATGAACTGATTACTCTCGAAATTTTATAAATTTCGTGAGATTTTCAGTCATTAAATTTTCAATTTATTCCATTTCCATTGCTTATTTCAGGCGGCTTTTATTCTTTGTTTTCCTTAATCAAAACTTACCTAAGTAAGGTACTCTAAATAACGGAAAATTGTATTAGTAACTTCTAAAATTCCGTTTGATTGACTTCTTCGATCAATTTCCGGACTGTAAATGCGAGTTGAAAACCTTTGTTGAAAGCATGCCATACAACATATGCATGCATGTACTAAGTCATTTTAAATAAAAATAAGATCAATGAAAAATAAACCCAGAGTTGAAATTTTCATCAATATTTTTCAAAATAAAGAACCCTGAATAGTTGATTAAGTCCTTACATTTCCATGGCAGACTTACAGGAAGGTATTCTAAATTCAATTCAAGCCATTTAATTCAAAGAAAAATGTAAAGAAATTTTACACCCACCTTTTTAAAGATTTGAGCCCTAATCTGTGCCGAGTTTTCATAAATATTTCAAACTTAAGAAAGCTGAATAGACAAAGCGTTTGATTAACTCCTTACATAAATTTCCCAAGTGCAGTTTTGTTATTAAAAAGGACTGATGGGAAATGAATGTTGAAACGTGCTGTTGAATACACATCTTACAACATATGTATGTGCTAAGTCATATTAAATAAACATAGGATCATTGCAAACATTAATTCTGAATTGTTATCAATATTTTCAAAATAAAGAAGTTTAACTAATTAACACGATGTTTTCTTTCTAAAAGTATACTGGGTGCGCCAAAAAAAACTATCCACGTTTGAAAAATCGTAGTACCTAGAGTACTAAATGTATTTGAATGAATTGACTTTTGGCTGATAGCTGAAAGACTGAAGTATTTTTGTGATTTTTCTCGTGTTTTTATCAGCAGAGAAAACATAGATAAATTCAACTTTACGAAAATTCGTTTGTTGCGAAATGGCTGAAAACAGGCATAAAACACTTGATCGAATCGTACGAAATCTCCCGCATAGAACAAGATGCAACAGCATTTAATCTCTCTCCCGCGTTATAGGAAATGAATTCTTAAAGAAATACTAAAGATCTTCAATCCCATGGCAATACAAGTGCAGACGACATTCGATACCCGTGAAAAACTGTAATTTTGCATTGTTCGGTGTGAGAAATTTCTGTAAGATTTGATCAAGTGTTTTAGGCCCTTTTTCAGGCATTTTGCAAACACAGAATTTTCTTAAATTCGAATTTAGCTGTATTATCTGTACTCATAAAAATACAAGAAAAATCACAAAAATACTTCAGTCTTTCTGCTATCANTAGATAAATCCAACTTTACGAAAATTTGTTTGTTGCGAAATGGCTGAAGACAGGCCTAAAACACTCGATCAAATCGTACAAAATCTCCCGCATAGAACAAGATGCAAGAGCATTTAATCTCTCTCCCGCGTTATAGGAAATGAATTCTTAAAGAAATACTAAAGATTTTCAATCCCATGGCAATACAAGTGCAGACGACATCCGATACCCGTGAAAAACTGTAATTTTGCATTGTTCGGTGTGAGAAATTTCTGTAAGATTTGATCAAGTGTTTTAGGCACTTTTTCAGGCATTTTGCAAACACAGAATTTTCTTAAATTCGAATTTAGCCGTATTAGCTGTACTCATAAAAATACGAGAAAAATCACAAAAATACTTCAGTCTTTCTGCTATCAACCAAACTTTGATTCATTCAAATCCATCCAGTACTCTAGGTACTACGATTTTTCAAACGTGGATGGTTTTTTTTGGCGCACCCAGAAGAAATTTGATCAAGGATTTTAGGCCTGTTTTGAAGGATTGTGAGATTGTATTTTCAGAACGATACGCCTGATTTTGCCAAAATAAATTTCCTATGTTAGCTAGACAGGTCTTATCATGTTTTATGAATCTGATAAATGGTTTAAGAACTACAGGCTTGCGGCTTTCTAACATCCAAACATTTTTCTGACTCCCCTGTATCATATGTACACCATTATCAACAATATTTTCAGCACTATTTTCCCAGAAATGCTCTATGTGCCACACTTTTGTGCCAAATGTTGTAGAAATATTTTCAAAATAATTGCAATTCGTTAGTTGAAGCGTTGAATATATCAAAAACATTAACATTAGCAGTAAAACCGTTTTAGAAAACTTTAACTTCTGAAAAACAATATGAATAACGATGCCAGAAAATTCTAAGTCTAATATATTTTCAGACTGTCTGAAAATGAAGAAAAACATTTGAAAAGGGATTATGGATATTTTGTGAAATAGAAATATTGTTCAACTACTTTGCATTGTTTTTTTATGACAGACTGATTGTAGCAAACGATGATATTAAAAATTAGGCCTAAGACCTGAATTAACCAAAATCAAGAGCAGTTGAGAAACGGGATAAAGGCCCGTCTAATGTTGTGACTTGACAATCTGGGGGTGACAAACTTTACGATATTGTCTGTATTATGGACTCTACCAGTAACTTTTTGGATTTTGACATCATTTTCCCAGGCCACTCTATGTGGAAATATTAAGCGTGCATCTTATATCTTGAGTAATCCTTGGTTCAAAGAGCCAATAAGTCTGATCACATATGTTGGTGTGAATGATGTTGAGACAGTATTGCCCCCCCCCCCTGAGGATATCGCAAACAATTTAATAGGGTTAGCAGTAAATGCAGTAAGAATATTTCCTGAATCCAAGATTTCAGTCGCTCTAATTGCTTCAAGATCTGACGAGCTCTCCCTGAAAGTCATGGAAACTAACAAATTGATCAGCAGAGCCACGGTAGAGTCTGTAAACCTGATTACCCACGGCAACCTTGAAAACGAAGCTTATTTGTTTGACAAACACACCTTAACAAAATAATAGGAGTTCCCTTCCTTGCAAGGGGTTTCAAAATGGCCTCAGTGTTGTTATGTATCGTTTTGTAATTAATTGTTTGTTATTGTAAATCTTATGCGCATTTTAAAAAAACATTTCCGAATTTTTTATCTGTTAAAAAGTAATAGTGGAATCAATGGCTCTTCTTTTAGTGGTAACATAGGACAGTATGGATGGTGGAAATAACAGATCTTATCATGGAATTTACCAACATGTTAACAAGCAGAATGATGGGAAGCTGCAATTCACAACAACAACAACACCAAGTTGGAGAATGGCTGCCTAAAATCGCACTCCGGCACTTGGGTTCTTTAATTTCAAATTTGAAACTGCAATCCATTTGCATCCATAACATCGATCACTCAGGAAGTACTACAACATCACTTCTTGAGACTGCATGCATTTGTGTGGAATAATTCGTAAATATTGTGGACATATCTTCGATTCTGATACCTAGGCCGTCTGCATCATCATCGCCATGCTGTCAGTTGATGACATGAAGGCCCTTTTGAATGAGCAAAAAGATGACATCTTGAGAGAAATGAACGTAAAGTTCACTGAAATCAGAATGGACTTAAAACAGGTCAAAGAAATAGCCGCTAAAGCTGAGAATCAGTCTGCAATGAACGAGACCACCATAAACCAGCTTAAATCCAATGTGTCTGATCTGAAAGCAGCTAACCAAAAGCTGATGGTACAAATTGATGACCAGATCAATAGATCAATGAGGAAAACCTTAATATTTAAGGGCATTAAAGAAGAACCTAATGAATCATGGGAAGAAACTGAAAAGGTGTTATGTGGAGTCATTGCACGCCACTTGAAAATGGACATAGAATCAATAGAGGAAATGGTTGAAAGAGTCCATAGAGGTAAATCATCCGCAGAAAGACGTGAGCCAAGAAACATGTATGTGAAGTTTTACTCTTGGAAAGACAGCGAATCAATCAAGTAAGGGTTTTCAAGCTTGAATTGGGAAACTCTTAAAAAATCATGCGCAGCAATACTATTCAAATTCCAACAACAAAATCTAGTGTTTCAGGACCAGGATTAGTTTCAATATCACCGCTGAGCAGAATTGTCCTAAAAACAAACCATTTGATGTGTAGTGCGCAACATGCTAGGCACGCAGTGTAAAAGTAGGCGTACTTAGAGTGAAATTACTTGTACCCAACAATGACAATGATACTTAGCGGGATTCGCTTGATGAGTTCTACGGTCACATAAAGCGCTGTCTTCACAATTTGATGCATGCGGGCGAACAAAGGAAAGAAACGTAACTGTGTTGCCACAGCGTGAACTGCAAAAAACTGCAGTATAATCACAAAAGGTAGAACAAGAATTGAGAGTGCAATAAAACAATAACAAAACCAGTAAAGCTTAAAGACGCGAGAAAGGATTGACAGTGACCTAAAGGTTTTGCTCAGGGGACACAATCTATGGTTGAATGGATTGAATACACGAAAACACCCAATTGTCGCTCGCCATTGATTGATTTCAACCGGCATCAACACAAAGAAATATTCTTGCTGGTCCTATGAGACAAGAAGTCACAATGCAGCCACCATTGGTACCCAAAGTAAGAAACATAACGTAAACTAAACGAGTAAACAACCTACAATAGACGAACAATAATAATAAGTGAAGTAACGAAAAGTCAATATCACAAACTAACACAAGCATAATGCCAAAATCCTGCTCGTGCATGGGGATCTTTTGTTGAGCTTGCAATATGAGATTAGTCAAGAGGTCTTAAGGGGGGATTTGATGATTGGAAAGCTCCTGGAGACACCATAATTTCAATAACATTTAATCTGATCGAGGGTTGTCGGTGGAAAACCATAATAACATTGGTTGAAGTTGCCAGTGAAAAATCAATACAGGGTCAAGGGCCGAGATCTAGTGGAAATTTTATTGCAAATTTTAAAATAAATCCATCGCAAAGGGAAAAACTAATCCCGAAATGGGGAAGTTTTGGTTAATTTAGATCGAAAAGAGCCTTGTGTAGAGTTCAACCAAACCGATACCAGCTGGTGGTGCCTGACGGGCTGAAGTTTTCAAAAAACAAAAATACCTGTTTTGAGGGGGAACTGGTCGAGCTGGTACAGCTAGTAAAACTATTTTGAACATTTTATAAACTATCCAATTTGAAAAGAAACTATCGTAAATTCACGAAACTGTGAAGGAGTTTTGAATTTTGGCAGTTTAAGAAACATGAAATATTTTACAACGAACAAATATTAATAGGTTCAACATCAAGTCAGGCCAGATCATTCAATGTATCCTCCAGTTCATCCATGCTGTTGAAAAACAGGAAATCTCCACTAACGGTCTTCAAACCAATTCGACAGTTTACATCTGGATACACGAAATCATCACTACCAAAAGTCTTCACTCTTTCCTTTGCCTCGCTTAAAAGCTTTGCTCTTCTGGCTGTTAAATCAAGTTGGATCACTATTCCATCTAATTTTTTCCGGGCTCTATACACTGGTGTTCTATTTCTCCAAGAGACGAACTTAACAATCATGGCTTGTTCCATTTTACCAGATGATCCAGATTTACTCTTTTTGCCAACTCCATGCGCCCTGTCGATTCCTTTATCCGGAACTACCACATCAATCTTTTTAAATATCTGCTTCACTTTTCCACACATTGATCTGCATTCTCCTTACCAGATTCTGGTAGTGCTATTCCATAGATCCTTAAGCATGCCCTTCGGCTATACTGTTCAGCATCGTCAAGCCTGGTTTCGTATTCTTCAAATCTCCGCTCTAAACCAGCAAAGTGTGCCTTGTACACTGCTGTTTTCCTTTCAAGAATCTCGATTTTATTACAAAGCGGTTTAATTACCTTTCCGACTTCTGATTGAATAGTATCATTGATCTTATGCTCAAGTTTTCCAATTAATTCAGCGATGTAATCTTTGTCAGTAAGTCCTGAAATAGTATCCTAAATGATCTTTCTGAGTGTGACCTCATCCATTCCTGTCTCCGTTTAGGCCCTCGTTGAAACCATTCGAAATTATTTAGGCCACCTCCTGCGAATAACCTTCACCAGTAGGGAGCAAGCTTTGCTATCCAATTATTGTAACTAACATATGAATAATAGTTTATCAACTCATAGTACTTACTATTTACTGAGCATTCATCCCTAGCACGAACGAACAGATTTTTCATGAGGACATGGCAAACATGCGACCGTTTGCCAAGACTTGCACGTGCACTTCACTTGCACGTGCACAGATTTTATTTTATCTCACCATGATTATCTGACAGTTTCTAACACTGACAGTTTTAGTCGGTACAAGAGCAATTACGCGTTACTAACGCGTTACGGACGGGTTACTGTACGGGTTACTGTAGGATAATAATACATTTACCATTGATTCTACACGTTACTACGCGTTACTATTAAATAATAAAATATACATATACTTTTTTATAGTTTTACAGTAACACGTGGTAACGCGTCACTTCTTGGGTAGTTGCACATGTCATAGCAATATAAGCTGCAGTAACGCGTCAGTAACGCGTCAGAAACGCGTCAGTAACTCGTTGATGGCGTGTCAAGTTTGTTTCATTGGGTGCTTCATGCCCAAATTTGGTTGCTAGAAATTTGATCAAGGATTTTTGGCCTGTTTTGAAGGATTTTGAGATGAAGCATTTTTACAAATCGCTTCTATTTTGAGAACAATACGCCTGATTTTGCCAAAATAAATTTCCTATGTTAGCTAGACAGGTCTTATCAATCTGATAAATGGTTTAAGAACTACAGGCTTGAGGCTTTCTAACGTCCAAACATTTTTCTGACTCCCCTGTATCATATGTACGCCATTGTCAACAATATTTTCAGCACTATTTTCCCAGAAATGCTCTATCTGCCACACTTTTGTGCCAAATGTTGTAGAAATATTTTCAAAATAATTACAATTCGTTCGTTTAAGTGTTGAATATATCGAAAAAATTAACATTAGTAGTAAAACCGTTTTAGAAAACTTTCACTTCTGAAAAACAATATGAATAACGATGCCAGAAAATTCTAAGTCTAATATATTTTCAGACAGTCTGAAAATGAAGAAAAACATTTGAAAGGGATTATGGATATTTTGTGAAATAGAAATATTGTCCAACTACTTTGCATTGTTTTTAATGACAGACTGATTGTAGCAAACGATGAAATTAAAAATTAGGCCTAAGACCTGAACAGCCAAATTGT
>REGM01000372.1:201235-214262 GCA_004194415.1 Aurelia aurita
CCCCCCCCCCCCCCCCTTACTCAGTAGTATGTAAGAGGCTTTCAACCTTGCATAACACTTCGCAAAAGTATTTGTCATCTATAGTTGCTGTACGGAAATTTGATAGTTTTATCCTAGAAACTTCCCAACTTTAGAAAGTAGTTGAAGAAATTTTAAAAACATTTAATCAAAGGGCTGTTACTAAATCAATTTCTCTCTCTGAAGAAACACAAATTGGCTTTAAGTTAAGGATTCATTTAGATATGGAACAAAATTCCATACATTTCTTGAGGAAAAATATAACTCAATTTTCACTTAGAAAATAGTATATATTCAATTATGGTCACTAATATACGATTATCATCTGTCTCATCAGATACATGTAGTCCTGAAGAAATATGGAGTTTCATACACACTGGAGAATGAAATGGAGTGGGAATCATCCTATACCGAGACAGAAGAAACTGAAACAGCCAACCAACTTTTCAAGTCATCTTCAACAATCTTCACTTCATCTAGCCAGATTCTTCACTTTCCTTCACCATCCCATACTGAAACCGATGAAAAGTCGTGCCAAACAGATGCAGCAATCACAATAAGTCAAGAGTTATAAGATGAGCTTGTTCTGAAATCTTCTGCCGCATTTGACCTCCAAGATAAAATCATGAAAGTTATATCAACATGCACTGATTTGTTTGGAGAAGAAGGAAACCCAGAAATGGACCCAAACAAGTTTCAGTTATACCTACTCCAGAACTCTTTCACAATATGGAATCAGTGATTATGGTTTGGCTTCTTTACGAAATCTTGGCATTGCTGATCATCCTTGTACGGTTAAGTCGGCATCTCTTTCTTCTTCAGCAAGTCACCTGGAAGCTGTCAAGAATTTCTTTCAAGAAGCAGTTGAGCATCAACATTTAATTTTCTTCTTCATTGATGATTACCATAACATCCATACAAAACATCGCCCATCTGAAAAGAAGCAAACACAAGCTATACACATGTCAACCCTGCTGGTCAAAATCTTCAAGAATATCAAAGCTGTACCCATTGAAGGAAATGTTAGTCCACTTAGTAACGATCCTGCTGATGCTTCATTAATTAAAGAAATGCTCAATGGATGTATGTCAGGTCTTTCAAAGTCATATGCACAAGTTATGCCAGACTGGGTTACAGCCAAGTATTTTGATCCAGCAGCTGAAAGACAAAGGCTCCTTATCCTTATCTTATCCTTATCTTATCCTTATCTTATCCTTATCTTATCCTTATCTTATCTTGAATTTCAAATTTGAAACTGCAATCCATTCGCATCCATAACATCGATCACTCAGGAAGTACTACAACATCACTTCTTGAGACTGCATGCATTTTTGTGGAATAATTCGTAAATATTGTGGACATATCTTCGATTCTGATTCCTAGGCCGTCTGCATCATCATCGCCATGCTGTCAGTTGATGACATGAATGCCCTTTTGAATGAGCAAAAAGATGACATCTTGAGAGAAATGAACCTAAAGTTCGCTGAAATCAGAATGGACTTAGAACAGGTCAAAGAAATAGCCGTTAAAGCTGAGAATCAGTCTGCGATGAACGAGACCACCATAAACCAGCTTAAATCCGATGTGTCTGATTTGAAAGCAGCTAACCAAAAGCTTATGGTACAAATTGATGACCAGATCAATAGATCAATGAGGAAAACCTTAATATTTAAGGGCATTAAAGAAGAACCTAATGAATCATGGGAAGAAACTGAAAAGGTGTTATGTGGAGTCATTGCACGCCACTTGAAAATGGACATAGAATCAATAGAGGAAATGGTTGAAAGAGTCCATAGAGGTAAATCATCCGCAGAAAGACGTGGGCCAAGAAACATTTATGTGAAGTTTTACTCTTGGAAAGACAGCGAATCAATCAAGGAAGGGTTTTCAAGCTTGAATAGGAAGCATCCAAAGATAACTATTCGTGCAGAACGAATGTTTTCACCTGATCTCACTTCCAGGCGAAATGCAGCCATGATGGAGCGTAAAAAGTTAATTGCTGAAAAAAGCATCTTACAATGTTACTTACAGTACCCTGCCATTCTTATGGTGAAAAGATCCAAAAGTGACATGAAGTATTTTAAACTCAAATCTTTTTAGATGATGTTTTTTGCTGATCTGTCCGTGCGCAGTGGGAGGCGTGGATAGTTGTCTGGGTGGATAGATGTTGGGGGGTGGTGTGGTTCTTGCGGATTGTATCGCTTTTTGGCGTTTGTTCACTTGGATGATTGTCCATGCCTCCTATTGCATGAGGTGTTAGTTGAACTTTTAAAAAACCTGATTTCTAAGTTAACCCAGTGCCAATGCTGCCATTCTTGATCCATCTTGTGTTATTTGTTCTATAATTTATTTTCTAGTTTTTGAGTAATTCTTTTGTTTTTTAATGAACCAGATTCCCAAGCCCCGCAATGACATTACTTCAAAACTTGTTGAAAAGTTGAAGCTAGCTAGTGAACAACACCAACCTACTCTTAATCATAGCTCTAATACAGAACTCCTATGTGGCATCTGTAGTAAAAGAGTAAATTCAAACCAAAGATTTTTGACTTGTAATCAGTGTAACCACCGGATCCATATTAATTGTAATGACATCACACCTAAAGAGTATATAGTATTGTGTGCTGAACCCTATGTTAGAAATTGTACTATTACAAATAACTCAGAAATGTTTCCATTCACTCTGGAGGCTGATGAGTCCCTGCTTGCCTCGAATAATATTAATCTTCCATCTCTTACTAATTTCTTGCCATCTTTTGAAATTACCTCCCAGCTAACTAATCTACCAAATTTTTCTGACTATGATATAGATGAAAATCTGGATCTTAATATAAATTCACAATACTGTACAATAGAAGAACTTGCTTCTCTGCAAGTCTCTTATAAGGATCTCTCACTATTTCACATGAATATTCGTAGCCTTTCACTTCATCATGATGAATTTCATGCTCTCTTGTCTAGCCTCAACATTGATTTTCAAGTGATTGGACTGTCTGAAATTAAGGTTTCAAATGATGTTCCATTAACTACCAACATTGACCTTCCTGGTTACAAATTCCATCACACTCCTTCCAATAGTGCTGCTAGTGGTGTTGGCATCTACGTTAAATCTAACCTAACAGCTAACAAAAGGGATTATCTCTCTTTTAGTAATGATGATTTTGAGACAATCTGGATTGAAATAGAAAACTCAAAGGCAAACAATGTTCTATGTTGCTGTGCATATCGTCATCCTAGTACTGATATATCACGGTTTAGTGACCATTTGCAGGAGAAACTTTCTGAAATAGACAACGAAAATAAACTCATCTTCATTATGGGAGATTTTAATATTAACTTGATAGAATATGAAAATCATATACCAACAAATGACTTTTAACATGATGTTTTCTCAACACCTTCAGCCTTCAGTTCTTCATCCTACCCGTATTACTGACACAACTTCTACACTTATTGACAACATCTTTGTAAATAATGCCTTAGGTTCCAACATTCAAAGTGGAAATATCTTATCTCTAATTTCAGACCATCTACCCCAATTTTGTATCACAAATGACTGCACATTCGACTACAAAACTTCATCCCATTTTTCTTATGATTATAGCCAGTTTGATGCTGATAAGTTTCTTGCTGATTATGCTGAAATTGACATTTCTTTCCTTACTGATCAAAGTATTGATCTGAATGGAAAATTTGATAATTTCCTGCTTAGTCTTCATTGTCTTATTAATAAATATTGCCCCCAAAAAAAGCTGAGTAAGAAAAGGTTAAAATTAAGAAGTAAACCCTGGATTAATTTGCGCATCCAAAAATGATGCGAATCAGAGATAGGTTATTTCAACAGTTTAAAGCCACCAACTCTGCAGCTGATTTAAGGGCATTCAAACTGTTTCGAAATCGTGTTGTCGATGAGTTGGAAGGAGGTAAGAAAAACTACTATCATCAGTATTTTGACGAAAACAAGAGCAATATGAAGATGCTTTGGAAAGGCATAAAGAACATTGTCAGTTTAAAATCCAACAATCTAGACACAATTTCACACTTAACAGACAAAAATGGCTCCCAAATCAAGGATCCAGGTAAAATAGCCAACAAATTCAATCATTTCTTCACCAATGTTGCTAATGACATCACAAAAAAGATCCCAAGAACTCCTAAATCTCCATTATCTTATTTGTCTAATCCTAACTTGGATTCCTTTTTGATTTCCCCATGCACTTCTAATGAAGTATCATCTGTTATTCAGTCTCTAAAGAATGGTAAATCCTGTGGTCCTAACAGTATCCCAATTAGGCTTTTGAAGATACTAGATTCTCACATTTCTGTTGATCTATCCACTTTGATCAATGAATCTTTTGTAACAGGTATTTTCCCTGATAAGGTCAAAATAGCCAAGGTGATCCCCGTATTTAAGAAAGGTCTCACTACCAAAAAATTGAATTATAACTTGAAAAAGGCTACATTTCTGTTTTGAATGTGATACAACTCAACTCAACTCAATTCAACTGACTAAGCTTACTTGAACAACGTGGTTTTGTATAACTTTTAGGAATTAATCCTAATACAAAGTACATTTGACAAACTCTAGTATTTCAACCAAGATTTCAACATAGTCTATCAGTGGTTTCAATATTTGCAATACCTATGCATATTTCAGGTATCTCATGTCATTAGAGGCAACAACTGTTAATGGTATTGATTCTAGCGGCGACTAATGCTAGTCTTTTTAGGTCCATCTTGTATTTCAGTGATGTCAAATTATACCATTACACAAATCACAGTCTGATGAAGACATGTCAGACAGGCCTCAGTGTGCTAAATGTATTGTGGTTTTTTGGTTCTGAATTTCTTAGGATAATGTTATTCCTACAAGTACCCTGTAAGTAGTTTGTACAATAAATATAGCCAAGAAGCATTGTTACTTTTGCTAATCATGAAGTCCTTGTAACATCACAGAAACCATTTTATCAATCAAAACTAGCATCCCCCCAGTGCAGATTCTTTTGGGTAAGATAAAATTGATGAAGTTTTTTTGAGACATTTGCTGAAACTCTTCGTTAGTCTCCGCTTGTGTAATTTTGTAGATAGGATGAAGTAACCACTGACAAACAAGTCGCTCTTTCCTAATCATGTGTTTGTATCTAATTTGTTACTCTCCTTAATAGCTGCTCTGACACGCCAGACTGCATTCTTTGCTGTTCGCGGAGAATATATTCTCCGCGCAATCTTGGAGAAAACAATAGGACCTTTTGTTCTTCTATTGTTTTCATCTGCGCACTTCTCCGCGCAAGAAACAAAGAATGCAGTCTGGCTGACACGCTACTTTCAAACAAAAAAAGAAAGCGCTTCAAGAGCAAGATCATCAAATGGTGAAGTGGTCAAAGGGAAACAAAAGTTGTATGAGAGGAAAAATCAAGTTAGTGTATTCAATTATTTCCATTTGTGTTGTGAAATTTCTAATAAAAACATCTCCTGTATTTCATGCACATGCTAAAGCAACTGTTTGACATTAAAGCTAAATAAAGATGTGACATACATATAGATAATCAGTAATGCAGACAGCCGTTTACTGACCAATGGAAATTGATCTTTGTCTCACGAACCCATCCAGGGCGATCAAAGCTTCTTTAAAGTAGCGTATGCAGGGCTGAGTCCTTCTCATACAATTTAGCACTTGACATTGGCTTTAACTGTTATATATCTGTAAAGTTGACACCTGAACGAACAAGCTTACTTTTTCCTGTCTGTTGCATTTGTTAGCCTTTACTTTGTTGTTTTTGTTTAGGTTTTTAACAAGGACATATATGTTAAAGCATTTTGGTTGCGTTATTTAGAACGATTCTAAAGAAGATTTCTTGTTTTCAGAAAAAATGAAGACGAATGAAGATAGTGGGCAAGAAGACATCTTTGTCCCATGAAAAAAGGAGAAATTAAGGGCAGCCCTCACAATGGAAATGATGTCTTCCGAGGATAAGGCAGAGGATGTGGATGGCAGACAGGTTTTTGTGGTCAACCCACTGCCTTGGCAAACACCAGAGTTCCTCCGGATTAAGGAACAACTCAACAGCAAATTTGAGAGGTGCATGTCACAAAGAAGCCGGAGACAATTTCTGCTTAGAGCTGAGGGTGATCCTTCAGTTAGGCCAAGGCCAAGGAAAATTACTGACTGCATCTCATGGGCAATTCTTTAATAGGCTTTCTCTTATGTTTCTGTAGTTTTGTTTCTTTTCTTGTTATGTGTTTATTAGCTGGAATTCTCGACAAACGAAAGCAAGTTTGCTACATTCTGAATATATTATGGCATTTGAGAGCAGTGGCGGAGCCAGGGGGGAATGGGGGGGACAAGTGCCCCCCCACTTTTCTCTGAGGTCAGTTTTTTAATTCGTCTAAATTCGTTGAGAAAATATCTTAGGAGGGGTTAAGTAGTTATCTCAAGAGTTTGATAGACAAATAAGGGTGTTTTCTGAGGGTAAAAAGGGCGTTTCCTGAGTATAAAAAGGGCGTGGCCTTGCAATTTTTCCTGGGGCTACGCCCCCAGACCCCCATCTTCCTTTGTCCCCTCAACTTTTTTGCGGCTGGCGCCGCCACTGTTTGAGAGAAATCTTTTCGCAATATTCGCTTTACACACACGGCAACCTATTCGGATTATTCACTATGTCAACCTATTCGGTGTTCTTTGACTGATCATTTTGCATTCCAACTAGTCGACTAGTCATACTATCCGAATAATCGATCTATTCAACTGGTCATGCAATCCGGATAATCGCACTATTCAGACTATTCGGTTGGCAGCAAATAATCGTTTCGCTTCATTGCTATTCGAATAGTGATCAGATAACCGAATAGCGATTATTCGACCTTTGGTGCAGGCCTAGTTGACAGTGGCCTTATCCACTGTGATATAGAAATGGGGAAGCACACTAGTGCAGGGTAGACATTCCATCAATTTGGCCTTTGTTTCCTGCCTCATAACAGCCAGTAGACATTTAAGCAGGTCACAAAACATTTTCCTTGAATGGCCACACTGCCCATTTCAGGACCACCAACAGAAAAAGGAACTGCCACTTGGTTCTCATAGTGGAGTGCTACAGATTGTACCTTCACTGCTATGAGGGCACTCTTGAGCAATGTCTCTGCTGCCTCATAATGCTTTTCTTTCAAAGCAGTTTCCTCATTTATCATGGTTAGGGCCTTGAAATGGGTCTGGCCATCTGATGCACATACCATGTGCTGCAGTAGCCTGCTCTTTAACTTTCGCAAATTCTCACCTTGCCCTGACATCATTTTAGCCATCACTTTTTTGAATAGGGTAGAAGAAGCTGTAAATGAAATGCTGGACATAAAATACAATACAAAGGAAAATTAATGTTAAGGCAACCAAATAAAGAAGGAGTAATACCTACCCATCATGCAACACTGTCAGCTACAGGTCCGCAGGTTGTAAACGAAAGGGTGTAGGAATGCTGGATTTGGTGTTTGGAGATCATGCTGCAATTGGTGGGGGTGGCATATATGTATGTAGAGGCAGTCGACCGGCATGTTATAAGGCAATTTCTGGATGCGTTGTGTCAATAGTGCGTTAGGTATGCTCCAGCCATTGGGAGAGCGACTTGTATGCGTATAATGTATCAATATATCAATATTGTATCAATAATGTATCAATAATGTATCAATATTGGCAACTCTTCAGCTGAATACACACAGGGGATATTTCGGGGCTTTAATTTCAGTATATCCTTTGTCCTGTGTGCGCCCCATGCAGTCCTGCGTCCAGGACCACAGTTGCAAAAGTCAATGAATAAGTTCCGTGATGATCCTAAAGGTTCCTTTGATGTGTAGACTCGAAATCACTGCTTCAAGAGTTTCTTATATCCATGGTTCCTCAAGGGCAATTAGGCATGGGTAATCTCAAATCTTTTGGCAAGCGATATATCTTCAGAGTTATCTGCATAATAGGCATTTGGTATCTATTGTTGAGTGAGTTGTCGGGTCCTTTGATGGGTAATCTCAGCGTGAATTTAGATGCACACTTAGTTTCTTATTTCCATGGTTTCTCGCGGGCAATCTGGTTTGTTGTTGTTTTCCGCGTTGTTGTAGTTGCTGGTATAAGTGCCAGTGTAAATCGAGACCTCACGTGGGTAGTTTCGTTTTGATTAGTGCGTCCTGGAGGTTAGGTCTTCGTTGTAGGGCTAAAATTGGTCTGCTATTCTTCCAAACCTGTTGAAGGACTAGATTGTTTTCTATTAAGTGCCAGTGGTTCTTAAGGATTGAACCAATGTTAAGAGTTCTAGAGTCATATGGGACGATAAAGGGTATGACGTTATTAGTATTGTTATTGTTAAGGTGGTTTTCGGTTGGTTCTGGAAATAATAGGCTCCATTGAGTGATTTGGGTAACCTTTATGAATTCTTTCGATATTAGAGAAGGGTCATAGCCCCTTCTGATGAGATTATCTTTTAGGATATCGAGGTGCTTTTGTAGTTCTATGTCGTTCGTTATGAGTCTTCGGTACCTTAGTGCCTGGCTGTAAATGATACCCCTTTTGCAGTGGTTTGGGTGGTAAGAGGTTGCTTGCAATAATGTACACAAATCTGTTGGTTTGACAAACAGACTGCTTTCTAGGACATTGTTTTTGTTAAAATATATGGTAGTGTCTAGGAAATTCACTTTGCTCATAGAATATTCTCCTTCAAATTTTATAGTATTATGTATTGAGTTTGCGTGTTGAAGAAACACTAAAAGAGCCTCTTCTCCGTGTTGCCAGATGATTATAATATCATCAATGAATCTCTTCCACAAAATGGGTGTTAGCCCCTTGGGGGCTCTTGTAATTATCATGTTTTCGATGTAATACATAAAGATGTTGGCAAAGTTGGGGGCCATGGGTGTCCCCATTGAGGTACCATGTGTTTGCAAGTATTGTTGGGTGTTAAATTCAAAGTAGTTTCCCTTGAGGACAAACTCGAACATTTGTTTGAGTTGGTTAATTGGCAGGGGAAGGTTTCTGCCATAGAAGTTTGATAAAGCACTAAGGCAATATTGTATGCCCTCATTTTGAGGGATGTTAGTGTATAGAGATTTCACATCCAGGGTGGCCAATATGGCTCCGTTTGGAAAATTCGCTTTGTTGCTCATTATTAATTGTAGAAAATGTTTGCTATCTTTGATGTAGGACGGTATTGTTTTGACAATAGGTTTGAGGTAGTAGTCCAAGTATTTTGATAGTTTTTCAGTGGGTGAACCACACCCTGATATAATAGGGCGCCCTGGTGTAGTACCCTTAACTTTGGGTTTATGAATTTTGGGAAGAAGGTATAAAATTGGAGTGCGTGGCGAGTTAGAGGGTTCCATAAACTCGAAGCATTTTCTGGAAATCAAGTTTTTAGCTAACAGATTTGCAAGAAAAGCATCAATCTGGGCTGTTAATTCTGGGATTTTGTTGTTATCACATTTGTTGTAGTGTAATTTGTTATCAAGTTGCTTAGATGCCTCTGCGAGGTAAGCAGTCATGGGCCATAGGACGATAGCTCCACCTTTGTCTGCCCTTCTAATTACTGTGTCTTTTCGTTCAGTTAATGTACGGACAGCTTCCTGTTCTTGCACAGAAAGGTTAGAGATTTCAGCCTCGTGTACTCGAGTCTGGTCTAGAATATCATTTGTAATTGATTTAAAAAATTCTTGTAGTGGGGGGAAGACCTCGCCTGGAGGGACCCAAGACGATTCCAAGCTAAACGGTTCGTTCTCCGTTTTTGTAGGATGATAGTGAAAATGAAATTTTAGTCTCATTCTGCGTATAAATTCGTTTAAGCTCTTTGTGATGTACTCGATATTAATTTGTTTTGGTGTAGGTACGAAGGAAAGACCTTTTTGGAGGACTATCTTTTCGCTAACGGTAAGTATAGCCGTGCCTAAGTTCACTATGTTATCAATAGGTATATACTGCAATATGGCTTTGCGTAATTTTTTCCTGCTCGCATTTTTACTCAGGTTTCCGTGTTCTTTTCTTCTCGTTTTGTTGAGGATTTTTCGCAGTGTAGCCCTTTTCCGATTGTGTCCGGTTTTAGCATTGAGTTGTATTGTTGATTCTAAACGCGTGGAGAGATAGAGATTAAGAGACAAAGGAATAAGACAAAATTGCCAAAAGTTGAAAGCATCAATAAAGATTATAACAGTTAATTAAGTAATGAATACGAGTAATAAAATGTGATAAAGTTCATCTGCGATTTCTCCGTCCTGGATTTTGTTTGTTATCTTTGCTCAACTTCGCCATGCGTGTTGAGTTTTCATTTATTAACCTGACTACGTCAGGGTCATAAAGTTGTGCGAGTGTGGTTTGTAGAGAAGCAATTTTTAAAGTCTCCTCATGTTGTAAGTTTTTGTGGTGTTCTGACCAAATACGACAGATACTTGTTCTAAGTACTGCTACGGCTTCGTGGTATTGAACCGTAGAGTTGTGAGAGAGCCCCTTAGTTAGATCTGAAGTGAAAGTAGGGAGGGTGAAGGGAGGAAGATAGCCAGAGTCGGCGCAGCGGTTGAAAAAGGCCCGTTTGTTCTCGTGGAAGAGTTGAGAACGGATGTGTTTAGCTAAGTCATTACAGAAGGTTTGAGGAGCCGGATTGGGGACATCCTCGAGAACGACGGGGCGAATATTAGAGGTAGCGAAGGGGAATTTAGGGCGTGTCGCGAGTAGAGGTTTAGGCAGAGAAGGGGTAGAAAATAGCGGAGGGATAGAACTACATGAAGAGAGAGCGGGTGCTGTGAACGAGATAGACATAGGAGCGAAGGAAGTGGGTGTGTTGAGGGTGTGGGAAGAGGGAAGAATAACACGCTGAAAGCTAGGAGGAGAGGGGTGGCCTGAAGAGGTTGGCCGAGGTGTAGAAGGAAAGAGAGATATGGGGTGGGGTGTCGGGAGAAGGCCCACTCCAGCGGGGGAGGAGAATTTATTAGAGTTCCCTATTAGACCGAGCTTTTTTGTACCTATTTTACCTCTATAGTTGTTAGGTATTGAATCCTGCGCAAGCACAGGTTGTATATCATGATTATAGAAGTTGAAATCGTCATCGTTCATGTCTAGTATTGCGTCTTCTTCTTCTCTTGTAAAGTTTGTCTCTGTCTCAGGTTTTTGTGCTGTGTTGTCGGTGCTTGTAATAGTGCTGGTGCTGGTGCTGGTGCTAGTTTTAGAGTGTCTTGGATTTGTGCTTGTCAGCGAGGTGAGTGCTGTTGTGAGGGCCAGTATTTTGGTAATTACCAGGCCAGAGCGACATGGTACTATAAGGAAATGATATAGGTTATAGCATAACAGTGATAGTAATAGCTATTTTGTCAACAAGATTAGCTGTGATTAGGTTGGAATTTTGATAAAGCAAACGTTTATGCAAGGGGTATAAAGAGATCAGCAGTGACCTGTTGTAGTATAAATGACGGTAACGCGAAGAGTAGAAAAACCATATAAATGAAGTCATATAAAAATAGAATAAATAATAAAACCATATATAAGAGGGCCAAATAGAGCCAAATATCTAAAGGGTTGAACTGAGACACCTTATCTATACCTTGTGTAAAAAGCAGTGTGAAAAAGCAGAACAAGAACACCAGTTTAGAGAATAATATACTGAAGAGGATGTGAATATAAAACACGTAAAGGGGAACAAATGTCAAACAGTGATATAAGAGAATATATAAGAGAGAATATATAAAAAAACTGAATATATAAATAAAATGAAATAAAATGACTAGAAGGAACTTACGGCTATCCGTGATAGATTGTTCATCGCCTGTATCTGGCTGGTTCGTCATTCCACTGTGCTCCATTCCAAAAAGCTGTCTTGAAAATACGGTTTTGTTTGATCTCTTGCTTGCGTGCTTGTAGTGCGCAGTAGTGTTTGTGGTGTGGATAAAATGGGAGTGTGCCCGTTTTTATAAAGCATGTTCATACAAAGGAGTAAAGGAAAGGGTTGTAAGGACAATGTATGCTATTCTCCAGTATTAGAAATAATTCGGGGAAATAACTGACGAATATGGTGTGGTATTGTGGTGTGTGAGGTCATAGAAATTTTGACAGTTATGGGACATGAAAGCATGGTGAAAGAGGGTAAGGAAATAGTGTATACTAAAATAGCTATGTGAGATGGGAGATAATATGGAGATAGATAAAGTGGAGCCAGGTATATGTGTGTATAATTATAATTGCGTATGTATCCTTAGATTTGATGGAATCGATAGAAATTAGTAAAGTTGCAATGGAATGTTGCTTTGTAATGGATATATTAGTATCAGTACTTAAATCTCTGCAAAACACTGATAGGGGAACTACAATTAGAGTAAGAAGAAGTGCCACAGTAGTGCGTGTGCAAAACATGACTAAAATGTCGATGCAGGGAGTAGTGCTTTGTGTACGTGTGTAACGATAGTAACAGGCAAGCGCGGTTTATTTTGTACATTATCGCGTAAGCGTTTTGGATCAGTATAGACCAAGTACAGAACCTGTAAATACTTATCATTGTGGGATTGGAATATGAAATTTGTAGGGGTAGAGAGAGGGAAATATATATAAGTACGGTGTGGCCACTGTAGTGAAGTGCACATGTGGGCGGCCCATCCTAGGGGCCCTGGGGTTTCCTCCCAATCGTAAAATTTTTTGAATAGGGTAGAAGAAGCTGTAAATGAAATGCTGGACATAAAATACAATACAAAGGAAAATTAATGTTAAGGCAACCAAATAAAGAAGGAGTAATACCTACCCATCATGCAACACTGTCAGCTACAGGTCCGCAGGTTGTAAACGAAAGGGTGTAGGAATGCTGGATTTGGTGTTTGGAGATCATGCTGCAATTGGTGGGGGTGGCATATATGTATGTAGAGGCAGTCGACCGGCATGTTATAAGGCAATTTCTGGATGCGTTGTGTCAATAGTGCGTTAGGTATGCTCCAGCCATTGGGAGAGCGACTTGTATGCGTATAATGTATCAATATATCAATATTGTATCAATAATGTATCAATAATGTATCAATA
>REGM01000372.1:220740-232359 GCA_004194415.1 Aurelia aurita
TTGGTTCCCGAGAAGTTTTAGTTGGCCCTTAAATGCCCCCCCCCCCCCCCGCATACAAAGAATGGATCAAAAGACACCAGGTGGAATAGGATTAATAAGATATCTTATAAAGGAACTAATCTAACGGATGAAGGGCCTTTTTCATACACGTTTAACCCTTGAAATTACAATGTTTCATCACGAATTAAAGATTAACTACAATATGACCTATTAATTTCTTGTCTTTTTTACTAGGAGAGCATTTCCAAGCATGGGTGGTGGAGGAAGCCGTCAATTGTTACTGAGAAAAAAGCCTCAAAGAAAGGAAAAGAAAATAATATTTGTACAGCGAAAAGATTTGTGGAATCGTGACTTCTGCCTGCTATCTGAAAAAGGAGCCACAAACACACCAACAACATCAACCCTTATATAACTGAAAGAAGCGGGCCTAGGAAAAAAGGAAAATAACGTTTGATGACAAGAGATCGAGTCACGGAAAGATCTGTCAAGTTCTTGAAACAGTGTATCCAAAATTGAAATCTCAAGGTGGTGCATTTGAACTGTTGCGTACAGATAGGGGTGGGATCAACAGTCAATTTGTCTCTTCACTGCTACACTGTACCGCACTCGAAAGAACAATTGAGCGCAAACACAATTTTGTACATACGTCCGATGCAGAGCAATCTTCTTCTATCAAAGGTTATTTCACAAACTGATGACTTCATCAAAACAAATTGCCGAAACTGTTGCGGGGAGGTTCTACTTCCTTCAATGAGAAGTCACCTGGAGCAATGTAGCAAAGGAGAATCGACCTGCACCAGCTCAACGAGAAATGAAGTGTTCGATGAGTGGTCAGAGGAAGAATTTATCGACGACAAGACATACTTTGAAGATCAAGGGGCTGTTAAAGAAGTTCATGAGAAGCAAGACATTTTCAAACCGCACGTGTTACCTCAAAAACATTTTTCAAGGGAGAAAGAGTGGAAAAGAGAGCTAATCAATCTCTTCCTGTCCCACTCCAAAAGCCAGATTGACATTGCAGTCATAGGTTGCTCTTCTCTTGCAGAAGCAGCCAATAACTTACTCAAAGATACTTCCTTCGATGATAAGAGAGAAAAAGAAGCACCAAAAATGATGACAAGTGCTATCGCTGAAGAAGCTTTGCCTAAAAGAAGAAAGATTGATGATCCTCAAATGCCAATATCCGGTCAGCCTAGCCTGAATTCGCTGCTTTCAGATTTTCAGCACTTCAAATCTAAAGTGGGGTTTGAGGAAATCCAAGTTGACAGAGATTCGATTTGGTCTGACATGCTAAAATATTATAAGAGGAAACTAGCTGGTGATGGCAGTGATTTGGCGAAAATTTTTGACGTTAATTTTGAAGACGAAGAAGGTTTGGAAGGAGGTTCCGTCAAAATATAATTTTTCAACATGGCCTGGGAGCATGCACTGAAAAGATTGTTTGAGGGAAATATAACACGCCTGGTTCCCATCAAGGATGTAACAAAAATGTTTCTCTTCCGCTTGTGCGGGATCATGAAACTACATTGATTTTTGTGTGACCCTCGATGTCATCAAATAGACCAATGCAGTGGTTCCATTTGTGTACTAAGTCGTAAAAACAATCCTCAATTTGAATTTTGAAGTTTCACACAACGCTTGAGGTCACTTGACTGTAAATGTCACATCAAAAAATGTGTTCACTGCAAGTTGACTTCACTTGAAAATCATTAATCATAGCAAAAATCTTAAAGTTATCACTGTTTGTCTTCGGCTGTTTACTTCCTAACATGAAAGTCATAAAAGCAGTTTCAGTCTTTGACTAAACACAAGTGAATATTACATTTCAAACAATGAATACAAGAGTACCTCTTTGGACAATGTCTGCACCTATTTTGCTTTTCACCAAACAATGGAAAGTGACCTGTAAAGTCATGTCTCGCATCACTTTGAGGAGTTGGAGATGCTGCAGTGTATGGTTGAGCCTTCTTTCTTGGCACTGGAGGGTTAGAACTTGCTGTTGATGGTCGTCCTCTTTTATTTTGATTGATCAAACCTTCTGATTTTCCTGCAAGAATTAGTGAATGATCTATCTTTGCATGTAATTGCAACAATGTTAAAACATCTTTACTTTTCTTTACTTTCCTCTGATCACAATGTATGCGATACAAAAACCAAGCATTTACAATACATATAACAATGAGGTAGTAAATAATGTGCATGTGCCACTTGCGTGTTCCAAGCTTTATCCTGTATAACACTAATAACATATCACATAGGTCCACTCCACCCACGTGTAGGTTATGCTGCACAACAATTTTTGGGCAAGGGGCATCAATTTTTGTTTTTCTTTCTCTGCTCCATCGCTTCATGGGATCTCCTAGCTCATTTCTCATGAACGATGAGATCAACGTCACCACACCATTGTCAAGCCATCGAGCAAGGACAGTGTTGCAATTGGCATCTACACAAGAATCATATGATCCACGTTTCTTTTTCTGAAGCTCTTTCTTGTTATTTAGGATCTTTTGTGCATCATGTAGCCTATTTGCACAAATGGTTCCAATGGTCCAGATTTCCTTTTTCTTCAAATGTGTTACAAGTTCCACACTGCTAAATAGATTATCAAAGTAAAATTTGTGACCAACATTTCCGCACTACTGCATTTACGCACACCTGTTAACACCGTGATATTCTTGGTAAATTATCAACAAGTCGTTTTACAACTGAGCCAACTTTACCAAATTCATGGTTTTCAAATTGTTTTCCTGTATTAACCTCAAAATCATAGAGGATTCTGCTTAATCCACACCTAGCCCAAACTTTCAAGCCCCATTTGTGGGGCTTGTTTGGCAAATATTTGTGAAGGGCTGACCTACATTTGGTAGGGATCATCTGTTCATCTACAGAGTGTGATTCTTCTGGTGGTATACTTCTGCATTTTATTAGTACTGAAATTAGCACTAGTCACACTTTATATAGTTTATCATCTTTGTTCATTTGGTTGTTGTCATTGAAATGAAAAAATCTCTTTAGGTTCTCAAATCTGGTCAGATTGATTGTATCAGCAATGACTGGGATGCGTGTTTCAGCATGGGTGGTTAGACACGGCATGCGTGATTTTGAGGAGGATTGCCGCAACTAATATGCTTCTGCGGAGGAATTTTTTTATCTTTATAGTTATGCGGAGGAGATAGCGAAAAAAAGAAAGGAAAGAAAACGAATGGGAAGGCAACTCCCTATGTCTTCCTATTGCGATTTTTCTCTTGATGCTTGTAACAAAGTCTAATGGACTACAGGGATACAAGGGAGTCGTGAAGACGGGGGACATGATTGATTTAAGCTAAAAGATGGTGGTAAAGCTGAATAGAAAGCTGTGGCTGGTGGAGAGCATCTTTCACCATCAAAACGAAATAATCCTTTGCCATATATGATTTTTCTCTCCCATCAAAGATGTTTATCGGGAATAAAAAAAACCTTGACTTTATTATCGCAACGAAGAGTGGGCTCCACGTCAGAGGGAGTTACGAGATTTTTGAGAGTACTGCAATCATCAATGAACAAGACGTCGGAGATGGGTGGAAGCTGGCGAAGGGGAAGTCTCGTCACTGAAACACTTTGCTAAAATCAAGTTGTTGGTTATTTATCTAAGAAAAGAACTTTATTTGCTGAAAAATAAACGTTCATAGAATATATCCAGGAGGAGACTTTGCTAGCCTACTGGAAGATGAGATAAAGAGGTGATATGGATTTAGGCCCAACCAGATGAATAGGCAGGCTGGCCGGTCAGATTTTGAAGCAGGACTTCGTTGAAATATGAAATAATACTTGATCCAAAGTTACGTTATTTACTTTCCGTTACTTTCCGAGTTGTCCGAGTTTTCGCCCTGGCCAACTCTTAGGTGTTCTGCTTAACTTCAAGGCAAGAGGCAAAATTAGAAATTACCAACAATTAATGTGATTGACTTGTTTATTAATTAGGTATGGTTTAATCTTGGTATGGTCATGGTTGATAAGATTTCTTGAGTACATACACACTTCTGCCTCTAGTTTCCCTTTCAAATCACACTGTAGTGCATTTATTTTAAATCTTATATAGCTCATATTGTATTTTGGAAATTCAAATTGAATTGTGAAGTAAATTCATGAGATGCACAAGGGATGATTATGAATAAAAGATAATGAATCTTCAAGACACCTGCTGTTGACTGTTCTTTTTATGTTGATCATCATTCAGTTTTGCAACATTTGATGTGAAATACATTTATCAGAAACAATGTACTGTAGATTGAAGGGTAGAGCCCTAGAGGGCATATAACATGTTTAGGGTACAGGCATTTGCTGCCCATATGGGTGGGTTTGAGGGGCAAAATCCTCTAGATGTGGGTTGTTTATTGGCTGAAACAAATGGAAAATATCTCATATAGAAAGTGGCTACAAAGGTAATTTTGTCAATTAGAAGTGGGTATTGCTCTCAAAATTGGGTGGCAGACTCTTGTAAGTTCAGTTTAATTTTAGACCCTTGTCCCATCGTAAGTCGTGTGCCCCCAGAGCCTGAAGATGACTGGCATTGCAAATTCAGACAAGAATGGGAATTTTCCAAAGACCATTTAAGTTTTTATATTTTGAAATACTCAAAACCATGTATCTTGTGGACAAGAATCCCTTTATGGAAAATTTAAAGAGGGGAAAATGATATTGGTAAACTTTTTTCCTGTTGGGCCTGATTCACCCAAAATGGTTGGCAAAAATTGTTCATCTTTACGGAAGATAAAAAATTGTTTTCAATTATTAGGGCGCGCATATCAGATGACAATAAGGATCTGTCAGTTTTGGAAATCTGATAGGAACTGCCCGCTGCAGAAGGGTACAAGGTTGATAATGATGTTTCTTTTGATATTGTTCCTGATAGATGAAGATTAACCCTATTTTGGTTGGGGGGCAAATTTGCTCCCCCCTAGTAGATTTTTTCTGATAACTCCGCAAGGTTAAAAATTACAACAACAAAACTCTTTGACTTTTAACAACTACCTATTGTGCAAGTACTCATAAAGTTTCATTGAAATATTTTTTGACGAATAAGGGGGAGGGAGGCAATTTTCCGGGACTGACCCTGTCAAAATCTCAAATCTCAATTCTCGCAAAAAAAGTAGCAAATTTGCAATATTTTGCAAATTTCTTTTGCAGAGTAGTGTTATTTGATGTATTCTATCATAATTTTCATGCTTGAATGGAAATTGTGCTCTAAATCTGATTTTATCTCATATTTCTTGATTTTGGCTAATTTTGCGGCTTTTCTGGACCACACAAAGTAAAATTCTGATGTGAACAATATGTGGCAAATTTTAGGTTACTTTTTATATTTTTGAAAAGTACATGCCCGGGGGGCTATTAGCAGACCAAATCTGGTTGCTCTACCTATTATCAGTCAACAGTTAGGTAGTGGGGGGGGTTATTTTGCCCCCAACCAAAATAGGGTAGTTCAGATACCACTATAGGGTTAAGAAAAGTGCTACCCCTGTCCTTTTTCTCAAAGTTCTTACAAGACCAATGGTAAGACAACCACATTATCGTATTTGTTTTACTCTGTTTAGAGCACAAAAATGACAAATAAATATTTCAGCCACTATGGGTAGGTAGCCCCCTAGCCTACAAACAATAAAATAAAGTGTTGCAAATTAATAATCTGGCCTATGGTTAAGTAGACCTATTGTTTCCACAGTGTTTGACAAAGGCGGGATAAAGGAAGGAAAAAGTACAGCAATTTTGTTGCATCTCAGAGGGATGATGGGCAAGAGGTGCTACCGTGAATCTTCATAAGAGGCAAGGGATATTTTGCCAATCCAGAAGAAAAGAATAAGGTCCACATGGGTAAAGTGGGTCAGCTTGGGGTAAAATGGGGAAACGAAAAAATGTGAATGGACTTTGTGAAAATCTTAATTCATGTTCATACAGTAGATTTTATCTAGCTACATACAATTGTTTCAAATAGGCCAGGTCTATAACGCGGACCACGCGGACTTCACGGACCTCCAAGCCAACGGTCCGGGTCCGCGTTTTAGGTTTTCACATAGGCCAAAACCAAAACCGCGGACAGTAAGTCCGTGGATTTAAAAAGTCCGCGTTTTTAAAACTTCCGCGTTTTAGGTTTTCCAATAGGGCAAAACCTAAACCGCGGACATCAAGTCCGCGTTTTTTAAAAGTCCGCGTTTTAGGTTTTCCGATAGGGCAAAACCTAAACCGCGGACCTTCGAGATACACGGACCTCTATTTCTGCAGGCTTTGTTTCTATTCAAACAGCTCACGTAAATACCTTATTTTAATGCTATTCTCAAATGAAGCAGGATTGACTCGAAACGAAGCAGCATTCATTTGGTTTAAAGAACCCTGGAATGGTAAAATATTAGTTCTTATGTGAGAAATAGGAATACGCATTACAAAGTATTAATGGTCCCACGCGCTTAAACCTGATCAACAGTGATTCACTTTTGTAGCTTCTGATGGAAATGGAATCATATCAAAACGAAACGGCTCATTATAGTTGTCAACCTTTTTTTCCTACTTGTTTTCCTGCTTGTTCAACAATTTCCTTTTTTATTTCATATGCCCTAGAATTACCCGGTGGATAGACGACAGGAAATTGCAATAACACAGCAAGTACGCTTATCTTACCAGATTTTGAGAACCCAGAGTTTCTTACGAGTTTCTTACGATATCCATAACAATCTTCATGTATACCTCTTGCGAAAAAATCAAAATAAAGTCAACAAATCAAAACGAAGCAATTTCTAGAAATGACTGCAGGACCTCTCGAGTAATATACAGGAAACAAATGAAACCAAAGTAAAACCTGCTAAGGATTTCCTTCACTAAAATTACCAGTTACTTGAATATTTTTGTCCCAGTGCTGGAGTTTCTTAATTTTTTAGCATTCCGATAGTTGAGTTTATCACAAACAGTTTCATACAAAAAAAATATGTGTATTTTACAAATGTTTCGACATTGTTTTGAGTGCGATTTCTGTTGATGAAAATGAATACTTATTTTGAGATTTTAATAGGTACTTTTGAAGCTCTTGCAATAGAAATAAATAAATCATACCTTTAGATCTTTAAAAATTTAGAAAATTTATAGGGAAAATGGCCTAACATTTAAGAAACTGGCAACCAACCTCGGATTTACGACCTAAATTTCTTTGAAAATATTCTTGTTCATGCATTGATTTTTTCATAAGAGTTCAAAACGCTACATTAGCGGTCCTAAATGAGTAACGGTAAAGTGTGAAATTCTAGTTTTATGAAAAGTAGGAAAAGAAACTCTGCATGAAAAGAATTCAGAGTTTAGAGCCTTAACCAAGTTCTTATGAAGAACTGAACGTATCCTCGTTTCTTCTTATTCGGATCTTATCTACTGATCTGCGGTGACTATTGAGAAGAAAATGATAAGCAAGTTTTTCAGTTACTGAGCGCGATTTGTAAGTTCTATAAAGTTAAAACATTGCGGATAAAGAACCTCCATGCTGATTTTTGGTCAATTAGGCACTTTCTATAGAAGAACCATTGTACAAATGTGTATGAATCATTTCAGTCCGTATAGAAACTCACAGGTTCGTTTATCCGGGTTTATACTGTACCATAATGCGAAGAATTGTCAATCAAATAAATTAGGAAACCGCCGATGACCCAGCAAGTCACTTTCCAAAGAAGCGTAAAATTGTCCAACCCAGAGCCATCGCTAATTAATGAAAATCCTATTATTTATAAACAATACTTTCTCTTAACAAAACATTTGTCTTAGTAGTTTTTGAGATGTCATAGTCACATTTCCGGGCTTTCTTTTTATTACATTGTTATTATTTCATTCAAAAACTCCCCTACAGACGACATAACATATGGTCAAGAGCCATCAAGGCTAATGATGTGTGATGTGATTTGCAACCAAACAGCCCCAACTAGGCCTCCTTGTGAAATGCGGAACACAGAACAAGGAACGAAATAGAAAGGAACCATACCTCATAAGGAGGTAGTATATTTGCATTTAAGAAAACAAATATGTGATAAACTTTTTATACAAAGAATCGGCAGATAGCTGAAAAGATCTTTCTGCACCTGTATTCGTTTCAAATACAGTACCGCTGAATTATTGTGTGAACAATTCTATGATAAGATTCTTGGCAAAATAGATAGTACTGGATGAGCCAGAAAAATGTTCCCACTTTCGAACATTCTTAGCACTAAAGGGTATTGGATGGATTCGAATGAATCAAAATCTTCTTGAAATTCGAAAAAACTGAATTATTTCTGTGATTTTTCTCGTGTTTTTATGAGCATTGAAAATATACCGTGTGAGTAAAAGAAACGCACGACGTTTGAAAAGAATGTATCAAAGCAATGATATTGGAAAATGTCCTGTTTAATAGCTGATATGTTTCATTAGATATTAAAATTTACCTGACTGATATCGGCCACTCCATTTTGAAATTATGAGGGATCTTCTCGAGAAGGGTCCTCCAAAACAATTAAAAAATGGCCAAAAATGATGATCAAATTTCGTCAATTTTTCTGTCTCATAGAAATGACTTGAGCACGTTTCAGCACGTGTTATCCTCTTGGGGGGATGGAATCCCCTTGACTAAATTTGTTACACTAGCGGGGATGACCTTTTCATAGAAATTTGATCATGATTTTAGGCCGTTTTTCAAGTTTCTTCGAAGAGACTTTCTTGAGAAAATCCCTTGTAAAATCGGAACGAAGTGACCGATTTCAGCGAGGAAAAAATCTAAAATGAATTGAACATGTCGGCTATTAGATAAGATATTAAAATTTATCATTAGCCTTTCAAACGGTGTGCATTTTTTCTGACTCACCCAGTAAGTACCTTAGACTTTTCAAAAATTTCTTGGTTGCGAAAAAGGGTCCAAAACATTTGATCAAATCATTAACTGTGATCAAATCATTAACTGTGACCTAATCCTAAGGAATCTCCTCGCAAAGAACAATACACAAGGGCATTTCATCTCTCTCAAGAGTTATAATAAATAGATTTCAAGCAAATACTGAAGTTTTTTAATCCCGAGTTTCTTTACGATTTGATCAAGAGTTCGATCAAGTGATCATTTTGAAGCAGACAGAGACGTAGGAACCGGGAAGGGGGACTTTGCAATGAGATTTTGCAACAAACAAAAAAGTACCCTCTTGTTTCCGGAAGTGCCCCTTTTAGCTTAACGAAAAAAGTGCCCTTGAAGTGTCGTGCCCCCCAAGTTTAAGATGCTTCCTACTACGGCCCTGGAAGCAGAATGCGATTTATTTCAATCCATCCAGTAACCTTGGTGCTATGAATTTTCATAAATGGGAACTTTTATCTTGCTCACCCGGTATATGAAAACCCAAAGCGAGGACCTTAAAAAACTGCAGATCTGCAAAACTGTATCCTTCAAATTGTTCATTTAACTTCAAAATGGAAAGGAACAGCGAGACAGTCCCATTCCTACTTCTTGCAGTTCATTTAACAGGTAATTATACAAGTATTTTGTATAAGAAATTAAGGATTTGTACCTTAGAAATGTTTGAATACGTGAGCTGTTTGAATAGAAACAAAGCCTGCAGAAATAGAGGTTCGCGTATCTCGAAGGTCCGTGGTTTAGGTTTTGCCCTATCGGAAAACCTAAAACGCGGACTTTTTAAAAACGCGGACTTGATGTCCGCGGTTTAGGTTTTGCCCTATCGGAAAACCTAAAACGCGGAATTTTTAAAAACGCGGACTTTTTAAATCCGCGGACTTACTGTCCGCGGTTTAGGTTTTGGCCTATGTGAAAACCTAAAAGGCGGACGCTTGGAGGGTCTGCGTCATAGACCTGGCCGTTTCAAATACCCTCCTTGCTGATGCAGATGTTGATTCAACTGTTTATGAATCAATCTACAGTTTTCAAGCCAAGAACGTTCCCAGTTATCCCCAGCCTATTCTTCACGGCTCCAGCTGAAATGCGGAACATGGAACGAAACACGAAACAAAACGAGGAACGAAACACGGAACAGATTGACTAGAATGCGAAACAATTTGTCTAAAATGCAGAACAGACTGAAATGCGAAACAGACTGAAGTGCGGAACAATTTGCATTAAAGAGTGACTGAAATGCAAAACAAATATTGATCTCAAACGCTAAGCAAATGCGACTGAAGTGCGGAACAATGTTTATGTTGTGTTTATGTTTAAACATAGTTTATGTGCACATAAACTTAGTTTATGTCAATTTTTGTGCAAACAGTGTCATAGCCACTGTTATAGAAGGCGTCATGATGATTCATCGGCGAGTCGTTTAGAGAACAATAGATGGCTTATCTCATTTGAATGCAAGGTCTTGCCCTGAGGACAAGAAGGACCTTACCGCTGTGAGATTCTTATGACATCAGTTAAAAAATTTGAGTCCAGCCATCAGAGTTGCCATCTAGAACAAGGACATGGAAGTCTTACCTAGCGATGACAGATCACTCGTTGAATGTCAAGCAACTCTCGACTGATCCTCTGCAGGATGTTCTCAACAGTAGAGACTGATGACCTTTAATCTCGTGTATGAAGCGGTCCTAAAACTCCCCGTAAGAGAAATGCAAATATAAACCAACATCGATAACTTCCATACTTTCCAACCATCTTTAAAAATCATTAAAGCAAAGATGCAAGACTGGACTCTAATTCGCCCAGGCTTTCACAAGAGAGAGTGATGTAATTTGCATGCGCTTCATCAGGGAATGATATTGTCACGCCTTCTATAACAGTAGCTATGACACTGTTTGCACAAAAATTGACGGAGCAATTCTAGAATAACCCCCTCTAATTTGAAAGCTCTTACTTTTTTACTTTAGATTCGCCTTTTGAGAACGTAGACGAGATTTCAAAAGATTTCCTAATCTATCTCAGAAAGGATCTTTGCCATGCTATGATACTACGAATTAGGATTTTATGTTTGAGCTCCTATATTTTTCTGATACGCTGCTACACTGATACGGAGTCAGACTTAAAAGAGAAGCTCTTATATTTTTCTGATACGCTGCTACAGAGTCAGACTTAAAATAGAAGCTCTTATATTTTTCTGATACGCTGCTACGCTGATACGGAGTCAGACTTAAAATAGAAGCTCTTACATTTTTCTGATACACTGTTACGGAGTCAGACTTAAAATAGAAGCTCCTATATTTTTCGGATACGCTGCTACACTGATACGGAGTCAGACTTAAAGGCAGTCTGTCCCCTTGATGAATGAAAACAATTGATAAAAATCTCTATTGAATATTCCACAAATTTACGATTATTTCCTTTATTCAAAGAGAGCAAGGTTAGTCAAGCATAATTAAAGCATGAATGACTTTGCTTTGTTTGAATGAAACAAATTATCGAGGGGACAGACTGCCTTTAAGATAGAAGCTCTTATATTTTTCTGATAGGCTGATACGGAGTCAGACTTAAAATAGAAGCTCTTATATTTTTCTGATACGCTGCTACGCTGCTACGGAGTCAGACTTAAAAAAGAATGGGGGATGGGGGGGGGGCAAAAATTCGATTTTTTCAACAGGGGTCCAACACTTTTGTAAGAGATTGTAGCCCAGTGGTTACGACCCGGGGTACATACATGTTGATGGTACGGG
>REGM01000373.1:9061-21687 GCA_004194415.1 Aurelia aurita
ATGTTTATTCCAGATTTTTGAGGGACAAGGAAATTTGATTTGTTTACATGAAATCTTGGTGGAATAGATGAAAATCAATGAATGTTAATGCCTGGTATAGAACTTTGCAGAAATATCCACTTAAACTCCTCATCTGATGCCAGAACTTTCAATGCCTTTATAGAAATATAATTCAATGCCTCAAAAATATTTCAATGCCTCAGAGGCATTAAAGTATTGAACTGCCTTGGCAACAATTTTGCATGTAAACACATTGTGGATCTCGGTTTGATGAGGTGTACCTTGAAAAGACAATGTCAGTTTTCTTGAGAAATCACTTCCAGTTATATTGAAAAGATTACAACTTCATGTGAACATGATTCAAAATAGCACCCTCGACTTGCAGCTGGAGTTGCGTCACTTCACAATACAGATATTTACCTTCACCACGTACTGTATACCATCAAACTTGCAAAAGTTACCAGAATAAAATACAGTTCAGATGAAGATCTTCACAGAAAGATTTACACATGATGCAATACAAGACTGCAATGACAATTTACTTAATGAACTAAACAAAACAGCTTTAGATATTTCACTTTATTACCAAACATAATTCTGTCTTGATTATACTATACACATGCTGTATTTACATCAATAGCCAAATATTGCATGATAATTGTTTTTTATTTCATGGTGGAATGTCATGATAATACATTGTTCAAATGCTGTGTTTGTTGTCTGTTTCCACTTTGTGCAAAAGCCTATGCGCCGCACTTACTGACTATTGTTATTGCTAGTTTATAGTGTAAATGGGAGTTGCTATCTCTCAAGAGGCACGAAATTTCCCGATGGCAAATACTTTTGATAGCAAGGCTGATGCACATGAAATGCAATCAAGTTGTTTTGACATAGCGATAAATATTTTAAAGGGATGTAAGCATATAAAAGTGGCTCAAGCCACTTGCGGTTAAATTCTAGCCAATCAGATATCAGTATTTCCTGTTGCCGTTGATGAGTTACCCAAATATGGTGCGGCGCGTGTCAAAGTCCATTGTCTTTGCACGGCTATTTTTATCAAAGGCAATATGCTTACATTCCCTTTAACTGCTGACCATACGGCACTTTTCTACTCGATGCTTTCGGAGCAAATGCAATCAAGCCTAAAACAGATATGGCCAAGGTAAATAAATTCTATATGATTTTGATATTTAATGTATTAAAATTACAAATGGTCAAATGCTATGGTCAAGGGCAGTACATTAATGATTCACGGCTAAGAAAGAGATTTTACTGTGGATTATCATATGTTTGAGGCGGAAAGTGGAGGCCTTGTTTTGATGAAATATATCATTTTGGAAAATGGCAGATTTCTCGAAAACTGCATCCCAGTTCTTATTCTGCTACTGCCAGAAGATATAACAGAAAACTTAATGCATGTACAATAGGCATCGTGGTAAATTGCATCACGTATCAAGTGTCAGCTAGAAGTTGCCCCATGGCATTCATGATGTGAGTTTGGTTGAATATTTCGTGTTTTCAAATTTGAACGAGGAATTTAAATTGTAAAATAGCAGGAATGGCTTCGATATTTCGTGATCTGGTACTTCAGTGCTTCCTGTCGATTGTGTAGAAACACGTGTAAGATTTCTATTACAAAAAGACTTCAACGATTCTTACGTTTCTGCTGACGGTTTTTGTTTTTGAATGGACACAGCGAGCACCGGAAATTTGTTGGTATCAAACTTTTCAAACCCTAGATCTCTGCTGCAGTAAAACCTTTCAAGGTTTGAAAGAACACCTCTTCATCTCACAGTTGTTACGATCGTACATTTGATTAAATTGACCATTCCAACTATTTTCGAAGCTCAGATATGCATACTTCTACCTAGTTTGTAAAAACTTCAAGTCTTTAGCCTCTCTGTATAATTGTATAATAATGGCGAATATTCCATTTAAATGGAAAACGTTCATTTCATAATGATTAAACAACATCGCAAATTTCTGCTGATTGCATATAGACTTTACCACTACCTTCATTGCGTGAAAATGCCACGTTAGGAATACCAAGGGTAGCAGTAGTAACATTTTGCGAGATCTGTTCTTTCGGTTGTCTGTTTTTTCTACAATGCTGCATGTCAAAGTAAACTATTGTATCAAGTAGTGGGTTGACACTGAGCATGACTCAATTAGAATGGAAATAGGCTCAAATTCTTTGAAGAAGAATAGGTAGTGAACAGCGAATGGAAAGAAACAAATTATGAATGCAATCGTTACTAAGAATGAATGCAATAAGACTCCGACTTCGACTCCTGTCTTCACGATGTGTCAAGTTCTGCAAGCCTTTGTCTTTTCGATATGTCGTGTACGATATACCAGCGTATAGAGTGATTAATGCAATGCCGGATGTGAATACCATATTATAGCAGTTAACTCGAACAAACTCCTTTACGGAAAACACAATCCCAATTCCATAAGCACAGCCTAGTATCCAAGTGAGTGCGAGAAGAACGTAAAAACGGCGTTTGCTTACGATGATCTTGACCCTCAAAGGGTATACAACGGCTATGAGTCTCTGAGCTGCGATTAATATAGTATGATTGAACATTGTTATGACGAAGACATTAAGGAATACATGGGTAGCAATGTAAAAGCTGGCAATAGTTGTTTCAACTAAGCCCAAAGTAATGAAAGTGAGAGATGTGAAAATATCATTAAAGCACAGGCTCACTAATGATTTCTCAAAATTGGTTGAATATTTCTTCTTGATTATGCAATAAGCTGTCTGAAATTCATTTGCTAATAATCCAAGAATACCAAGAACCAAATGCAAAGATCCAAGAATGCGATTTAACACCACTATCCATACAGCCATTTTTGAGAAATTTTTTCTGCCTCCTTGCTTCAAGAATTAAATTTATCCAAGTCGATCGATAATTTATGATTCATTCATAAAGAAGGACTGAGAAAGACATTAAATCAACAGTTCAAGATCATACTAAAAAGAATAACGTAACAAGAGTGCGTAGTTCTTGACGCGAGTTCTTTTGTACAAATGTACAAATGTACAAAGTCTAGTTAGTTTTGATTAGTTTTTATTGGCTATATCTATTGACCAATTTAAAAAATGTCATAAAGTCAAGCGACAGAGGAAGCATGTATATGAAAATGTATACCGGGTGTCCCAAAAAAAAAAGTATACAGATTTGGTCGAACCTACCGATGAGACTTTAGTGCGAATCAATCCGAAAACATTTTTAAAACATACTTCGATAGTCAACTTGAACATCGATACCTCGTTTGCTGATATTGGTGCTTTGAATGTTGAAAAATTAATCTTCAAAGGACAAAGCTGCCTCCACCTCCAAACCAGAGCTTTGTTGTTTTGGTCTAAGAAAATTCTTGAAGCACAGTAAATAAGTCAACAATAGACTTGACAAAATTAGAAACAGGAGGAGAAAAATTAATAGCTGCTCAACAGATACGTTAAAAAAAATAGGATTTACGTGACACTTATCATCAAGGGAGCTCCGAAATAAAATTCATTCATTTTAATATTAACAATTTATTTCACGAAGTTTCCTTTGGAGCTCCCTTGATGATAAGTGTCAAGCAAGTCATATTTTGTAACACGCATCTGTTCTGCAGTTTAAAAAGTTTCTCCTCTTGTTTCAAATTGTTTTCAAGTCTATTGTTGACTTCTTCGCTGTGCTTCAAGAATTTGCTTAGGCCAATACGCCAAAGCTCTGGTCTGGAGGTTGAGGCAAATTAGTCCTTTGAAGATTAATATTTCAACTCTCAAAGCACGAATAGCAGCAAACGAGGCAGGGCCGTAGGAAGAATCTTAAACTTGGAGGGGCACGACACTTCAAGGGCACTTTTTCATTAAGCTAAAGGGGCACTTCCGGAAACAAACAGGGCATTTGTTTATTGCAAAATCTTGGGAGGCACATGCCCCCAGTGCCCCCCCCCCCGGTTTATACGTCTCTGAAACGAGGTATCTATGTTCAAGTTGACTATCGAAGTATGTTTTAAAAATGATTTTGGATTGATTTGCACTCAATTCTCATCGCTAGGGTCGACCAAATCTGTATACTTTTTTTGGGACACCCGGTATGAAAATTATTTCGTTGGATACACTGTTTAGATAAGATGCAAATATCAAGCCTATGAAATCTGTTGGAGATGTAGCTATCCAGTCTAAGAATAGAGCAATTGAAGGACACGTGCCACTTATGTTCCTTTTTTCATCTATCGAGGTCATCACGTACAATAGGCTATATTTAGACTGCTCCAGTCCCCTTACAGGGACGGTTTGTGCATTTTGAAACAACGGTAATTTTTCGTAACACTTTATGAAATTTGTAAAAACTCTTCGTTTTCAAAATTCCTTGTTTCGTAAAGCACATATTACATATTAGTACCATTGCTTAAATTGAAGGTAATATCTAGACATTCACTCACACAACAGCTGATGAACACAGCTTTTGTAGCGGCTGCAAAATAGCCTCCGTTACAACTTGCCCATGCTACAAATAGCCGCGGTCTTCCCTAATGAAGCAATATGCGTTTGGCATTGAATGAAATCAGCAATGCTCCCCATTAGCATAGTCACTAGAAGAGAGAAAATGTTCCTGCTCATCACTTTATCGAGCACAATGATTTATTGAAAATTCATTGGTTTAAGATCATTTGTTTCTAAGCATAGTACAGCTGTCTAAATGCATCTACCATCTTTGGAGAGAGCCGGGGGACGTAGCTTCAGGGCGAAGAGTGGCTACCGAGAGACTACGTTTAAACCTTAGGTAAAAAACCGTGCTATTAGCCCCTTTGGTGGAATGAAAAGAAGTTTGAAGGCAAAACCTCGAGAAACATATTGTTTTCCAACGTTAAAAAATTGCTTATAAGGAATTATACTGATAACATTCTAGTTACTACTCTGTTATTGTCGGTAGTCTCAAGAGGGGTGGAGGATAGAAATGGGAACCTCCCTGGGGCCTGTAAATATTTGTATTTTATAAAATATTACTGGATATCACCTGGGCCCGAAAAATCCACTGAAACGTGATTTATACAGAGGCCTGGCCTGGCTCTCGACGATACAACTCAGAAGATTTCTTGAAGTAAACTCATAAGTGTGGGCTAGATAAGAGACTTTCTCATAGTATCATAAGTACACAGGGGGTATCCCAAAAATTCTTCTACCTTTGTTTAGATATTAAAAAATAACGACAAGATAAACGGGCTCCATGGTAACATAACCATGTTCCTAAAATATTAAATTAATTTCCGACACTATAATCTTGCAAATCTGCTGAAAGTTCACCGAGTTAAGAGCTTTTAAAGATCATATTTGGGCGAAAACTCAAAGCAGATACCCCTAAATGATTTAATGTGCAAAAGAAGCTCTGAAATCGAGGTAAGAGAATATTGTCCAATGTCATACTTCTCTTTCTCTTCTCTTCTCTTCTCTTCTCTTCTCTTCTCTTCTCTTCTCTTCTCTTCTCTATGGTGATGTTATTTACCATATTCCTGCTAAAGTATGTGAATTCAGTAAAAATATCATTTTACCAAATTTAATGGAAAAGCTAGAGGCTGTTCAGTATTCTGCTGCTTTGGCTGTAACCAGGGGCGGATCCAGACATTTGAATGACCGATGCAAATGAGGGGGTCTGGGGGCGAAGCCCCCAGGAAAATGTTTCGTGACCACGCCCTTCAAACTCTCGTCTCGGAAAACATGGGCAACGCCCTTTTCATAATTTTTGGGGCAGGAAGACCTTCCTTTGAAGGTTGTATATTTCATGTGCTAGGATATGGACATTTACCTCGGATCAGAGCTATTCAAGCAGCTGGCTTTCGATGTGTTGTTTACATCTTGGCCCAGACAGGCCAAATTTCGTTGTTTGCTGATTTGGTGTTTCCAGAATAGATCCCGTCATTTGGGTTCCGTCCATGGATTGCTTTATTCAGTCAACCACATTTTGGCCCTCTAACAGGTGCACTGCACTTTTCATTTAGACGAGAGACAACCAAACAGCGAACAGCGAACAACAATAATAGAAGAGGCCAAGCTATTGCTCAATAGTAACCTTTGGACTGCATCGGTTCACCAGTGCAAAACGCAGATTTTTCTCCACTCAGAGGTCTGGGGACCGATGCATTTTGGCTATCTTTTGTTGAGAAGAAAAGAGCTGTCAAAGCTGCTATGATTGACACCGATGCACTCTTCAAAATGGTTACGCAATATTCTCCTGTTTATGCGTTGGGTTCCGTTGTTGCCTTTGTCGAGACGCGCGTCACACATTATTTGAATAGAAGATTAAAATAATTAATTGGGCGGCCGTAGTTGTTTTGTGGAAACTTTATTCTTTTGGATAATGGGTCGAATTGTCGGCTATGGCTTTCGTATCTGAGTCACGAGGTTGCTACGTAGGAGCAGTGGCAACAGAGAGAAAGGAGGAAAAGCTAGTGTTTGGCAAGACAGGAATTACAGGATGTGATAGTAAACTTCTCTCACCACATAAAAGCTGTGGCAAATGGAATAACAGTTTATGGTAGCTGTACGACAGACCTGAAATGATTTGATTCTGATAAAAATTCTGGTGCACAGACTTCTGGATTGTCAATCTTGTGAGAATGACCGATGCATTTGCATCTGTTGCATCGGTCTGGATCCGCCCCTGCCAGATACCTCTTTCTTCGCAGTTCGCTTCGGCTTCCTGTTTACTGTTCCTTGGTAATACAACACTGGGCATTTGTTTCCTTATTGAGCGACCAACCTTCTTCGCATCATGATCTTTTGTGTCTGACTATTTTAGGCCCTCCTTGCAAACGATCACACGCAATAGTGGATGCTCTAGTCATAACCAAATCCACGGAACAAATGTTGCAAATGATTCAACACGATAGCAATAAGTCTTTATGGTCACAATCAATCACTTGTAGTTCACTTGTTTGAGAAATTTGATTCGAAAATTGATTCGAAAATTTAGTGAGTGAACTTTCGACTGCACTGTGTGAAGGCAACAGGAAAGTGACTATTGATGATGCAGCGAGGCATATTTCTACCACGAGGGGTACGCCCTAAATTGCAGGGGGACTGGGTACGAGATTAAGGCAGCCATGCTTCGCCTTGTCGTTAAAACACATTTACGCACACGTAGATGTTTCATTATCCAGACAACCCAGCGAATTTTTTTTAAAGTGATGATTTGCTCTCCCCCTAGTACACTACTTCAGCAGTTTCCAAAATTCCATTTTTCATTTCATTTCATTTTTTCATTTAACTTTTTTATCCATGGTAATCCATTCAATATTTAAATACTGTTTTACATGGAGCCATGCTAAAATATTAATTTGATAATAACTAAATATATAATATAGACCTATTTACAATCTTCATCGATTAAGAAAGAAAGAAAAACGAGTTGAGTCATAATTGGGCTATAAATTTGCTTTGAAAAGTGTAGAGGGAGGATGACGCTTTGTCACCACTATCTGGGGCATTCCAGAGCTTGGCCCCTTTGCAGGCAAAATATTTCAGACCAGTTGAAGTTTTCAGTAGAGGTAACCTTAGGCTTGTTTTCGATTTCCTCAGCTGACGGTAAGTAGCTTCAGATAACTTTTGGAAGATGCTTCCCAAGTTATCAGGGGCAAGGACATTCTTAGATCTATATACCATCTTGCTAGTCTCAAAATCGATCAGTTCTCTAATAGTGAGCCAACTGAGATTCTTGATTAATGGCGGAGCTGACGTGTCAGGGACTGTTTGTGACTAGCCTGGTGGCTCGATTTTGAAGTTTTTGTAACTGATCGAGGGCCGAAGCACCGCAAGATCCCCAAACAGGGCAGCAATACCTAAAGTACGGCTCAACGAGACTGCTGTACAGCATCATAAGGTTCTCCTTAATAATAATAATATATGGATTTGAGGGTATGAAAAGCTAAATAGCCTATGTAGCCCTATTTAAAGTTTCTTACAAAAATCAACTGACTGCAAACTTGTTGTCACTCATGTGTCTGTCGTAAGCTTTCTCGAAGTCGAGAACTGACGTCAATTCAATAATGGAAGCTGGAAGGTCATTCCATTGATTAATCACTCTTTGTGAAAAGAAATTTTTGCGAATTGTGGTGTTTGCTCGTTTCTTGTATATCTTGAGGCTATGTCCTCTTGTCATATTGCCATTCAGCTTGAAAAATATATTCGGATCAATATTTATATATCCTTTGAAAATTTTGAAAGTTAAGATCATATCTCCTCGACAGCGTCTGTATGCAAGTGTTGGTAGGTCTAGGGTGCGCAACCGATCCTCATATGGAAGGTCTTTTATTGCCCGAACCAATTTTGTTGCTCTTCTTTGGACGCTCTCCAGTGATCTGATATGCTTTAATTTATAAGGATTCCAGACTGAACCCGTCAATTCGAGTATTGGGCGAACTAAACTTTTGTAAAGCAATTTGAAAGTATCACCGTTTATGAACTTTATGGTTCTTTTTATTGACGCAAGAATACCATTTGCCTTTTTTGTACATTCTGCTATTTGTTTCTCAAAGTTTAGATTGTCATCGATATGTACTCCTAGGTCTTTGACGTCTGACACTTTCGAAATCGGTACAAGTGACTTGTTCGTATTATTTGTTAAATTATAACTAGTCTCTTCCGTCTTCTTTCGACCCAATTGCAGAAAATGACATTTTTCGTTGTTTAGTCGGAGTTGCCAAGTTGAGGACCATTTCTCAATGTTAGAAATGTCAGACTGGATTTTATCGTCATTCGATACGTGAGTTGAGTACAGTTTGAGATCGTCAGCGAACATTTCAACCTTGCAATTTTCGATACATTCTGGTAAGTCGTTAACATATAGCACAAATAACAACGGGCCTAATACGCTCCCTTGTGGGACTCCGCTTACAACGTTACTCCAGCTCGATGTGAATCCATTTAATACGACTCTTTGTTTACGATCACTGAGAAAAGATTTTATCCAGTTCCACAAGTTGCCGCCAATACCATACGATTCTATTTTGCGTAACAGTCGTTCATGCGGCACAGAGTCAAAGGCTTTAGCAAAATCAAAGTATATAATGTCTACGCAATGGCCTTCTTCTATAAAGGCAGTTACTTCTTCGAACACTTTTAAGAGCTGTGAGGCGCAAGATCTTTTTCCTCGAAACCCCCACTGGTTGTCTGAGAATAAGCTATTTTTATCTAAATGATCCACAATAGCGTTTTTGAGAAGCCTCTCCATTAATCTGCAAACAATAGAGGTGAGGCTTATGGGTCTATAATTTTCTCTACTATGTTTGCTCCCTTTTTTGTAAACTGGTGTCACGTTTGCTAATTTCCAGTACGCTGGTAGTTCGCTAGATTCAAGGCTTGATTTGAAAATTAATGTTAAAGGGCGAGTAATAACTGAAGCGCATTCTTTGAGTATTCTTGGGTGAATACCATCAGGTCCCGGAGATTTTGAACCATTTAATGAGCTTAACGCATCTAAGACAATCTCTTCTGTAATTTCGATATCTTCAAGCTTCATTCCAAAATTATGCGTCGGAGATATAGGGAAATTATCAAAGTCCTCATTCGTGAAAACTGAAGAGAAGAAATCATTCAAAATGTCTGCCTTTTCTTGGTCACTTGAAGTATACGAATCTCCATTTAATTTCAAATCAGGGACTTTTGATCTACTTTTTAATTTCGAGTTTGCATATTTCCAATATCCTTTGTTGCTCTTTTTTATAGACTGAGCAATTCTTCTTTCAAATTCTACAATTGATTTGCGAACTCTAGCTTTCGACGCATTTCGCTGCTGCTTGTATTTTTGATAGTCCTTGCCATCTTTGGTTATCATCCATCGTTTATACGCGTTGTGTTTCTTTTTTAATGCTCTGAGTGTTTTGTGATTCATCCATGATGGTTGTTCTCCCTTCCCTGGGTTAGAATTTGCAGTAAACTGAGGAATGTACTTTTCACCTGCTTGCTTGAGTTTTGTTTCAAAGAATTTCATCATGGAATCGGTACTCTTTTCTCGAAACTCTTTGTCCCAATCTACACTATTTAGGGATTTCTTCATTGATTGGTAATCACCCCGATCCAGTGCAAATCGCTTTGAATCTGAGTTTAGATTATAAACTAATCTTGCTTTGATGATATACTCCATTTCTATTGTGACATGATCGCTTGATCCTAAGGGATCTCCAAACTTAAGTTTGTTTATAGTAGTTAGATCATCGGTGAGAATCAGATCTAATATATTAGATCTTTGATCCATTCGATGGCGTGTTGGTTTGTCAATACATTGTGCGAGAAAGCAATCATCGACTGTTTCAAGAAACTGATAAGCAGGATGTGTATGGTCTGTACTTGTAAAATGATTATTCCAGTCTATCTCAGGATAGTTGAAGTCGCCGAAGAGAAGTATTCTGCTACATGAGTTTTTGTTGCAAACAGATCTTATCAGATTTCTTACGGATTCATGATTGTCCATTGAAGGGCTTCTGTATATAGCTCCACAAATGACGCTCTCGTTATTATTCAATCTTATTTCTACGAAAACTGATTCGATCAATGAGTTCTCGGATTCTATCGTTTTTACATTAAAATAATCTTTTATATACAAAGCAACGCCTCGCAACGGAGCACGGTTGAGGTTCGAATATATTTTGTAACCTTTTATGTGGTAATGTTGATCTATCCAGATACTGCTACTAGATTTTGGCAGAATTTCAGTTACTGCACATATATCATGTCTCGATTGGTACAGTCTGGCTTCTAGCTCATCAACTTTGTTACTTAAGCTGTCCGCATTTGTGTATAAACAGTTAAAAGTGCAGTTATCATCTATTGAGGAACGGGGTAGTGAAGCTGTTGAGCTGGTTGTTGCTGTTGGTACATTGGGTAATTCAAAAACTGATTTGCTGGCTGTGTCATTGTGTACATGGGTGTCGGTGGATGTAATTGGCTCTGTGATGGGACTGGCAAAATCTTGTTTAGTTTTGCTACTAAAAGTTGTTCTAAAAAAGACTCAACATCGACGCTTGTTGTTTGATACTGTTTTTCATCGTGCAGCGACCTTTGGTTTTCACGTCTTGGGTTCGGGTTCGGGCTTTTACCATACCCTGGATTGTAATTCTTGGATTTATTTAAATGAAGGAAATTGCATTGCAACCCCTTTGTACAACCATATTGGCTATTGTAGAATTTGCATGTATTTACGATTTTGTGTTCGTACTTGCAGTTCAATCTATCGCAAATACCCCTGTTAAAATTTTTGCAAACATTTTGCCACGGCTTAACAGGCTTTTGGACGTGGTTCAGGACTGAACCAGCTGGCTTTCCATTTGTTGTTATGGATGTGGAGCTTTGTCCCTGCGAAGGAGGTAATTCAGCTATGACTTCACCTTGCTGTTTGGTGCTAGGAATGATGGTGGTTCTCACAACTTCTTGGACTCCTGCTTCATATGGGTCTTTGGGGACCTTACTTTTCAGTTGGTTGACTATTTTGAACAACGAATCAATCTTTTGTTCTTGGTCAAATGATCTTGCTGACAATAGATCAATTTGGCTTTGAAGTCGCACTTTCTCTTTTTTTAATTCTTCATTGTCAGACATTAATTTTTGAAAGCTAAACTTGGTTACTTCGTTGGTTTGTGTAGGGCATTTATTGTTTGCACTTTGAATCGATTGTTCGATTAAGGGATCGGGTGATAAAATTTGACAGAGGTCATTGCTTGTGAAAGACCTGCCGTCGTCATCAGGAATTCTAACATCTACTGTAGGATCCCAGGTCGCTGTAAAGGCTTCCTGAATTTTTGCGGAAGGGGATTCCTCTGCTTTGGAATCATCTTGGAAGTGGATTGTGATGAGTTTTCCCTTTTTCTTCGGGTGGCTGGTAATTTTACCAAGGAATTCTTCGCTCTTAGATTTGTTTAGCAATTTTAGCTTTGACTGCCCATGTTTCATTGCCTGAACTAATCCTCTGATGAAGGGAAATTCAAAATCAATCCAGTCATGTGCTGCATACGAGGAGACAACAACTGAGTTCTTAGAGCCAGTGAGGTGGAAAGTTATTCCAAGGACTTTACGGTACTGATTTCCTCCTTCTGTATGATAGATTTCTAGCCTCAGTTGTTTTAGCAAGTCATAATTAAATTGATCATTGGCATCTCGTGTAGGGGCCTCTCCCTTCTCATTTTCCCATATCACAAAGATGGAATCTTTGTAGGTTTCGCTTGTAGCTAAATGTTCGAAATATCGAATATCGCAAGCTTTGATAAACATGATAACATCCTCTTTCGATGTAAGAGAAATACTCCCACCACTCTTATACGTATTAAATTCCCAACTGGTTGTTTGGGCACCACTGCCAGGTGTTCTCTTGGATTTGATCTTGATAGCCTTTGGTGAACGCATTGTTGCTGTCTCTGCTTTCAGTCGAGATGGCCTAAATCTTGCTTGGCCTAAGGCTGCCTAGATCCGTAATCTTGCTTGCCCAATTCTTGAGTAAACTTCTCGAATGAATAACGTAGTTAACACTGCAATCTATTCTTTATATTATATAGTATAATCTTTGCAATTTCTTTCAACGATTTATTTGTCTAGAGGCTCCCAAATCGTAAAAGAATTTGACGATGACAGAAAGTATGTA
>REGM01000373.1:79345-120378 GCA_004194415.1 Aurelia aurita
ATAACAACAATGTTCCGAAGCAGAACTGGATCGGGGCTCCCTACTTCAGAAGTAAATTTGCCGACAAATGCTAGCTCGAGCATCATTTGCCGACAGCCATTTTTCCAGGGGGGGGGGGGTGTCACACCCCCCACACCCCACTGTTCGTGACGGCCCTGGTTGGTAGTCAAGCGCGCTACCATTGCGCCATCCCCGCTTATGAGAGGTTATTCCCTTTAAGCTGTCTTTGGATGCAAGGCAGAAACAAATGCATATAGCTTGCGTCAAAATATTGCCAATGGACTGGACCATAGGCTACATTAGCCATTGTTTCCTATAAACTCATAGCAAAACTATCTGAAAGAAATTGAAAATTTTACCAAATCGTGTCAAATTAAAAATTCATTACGAAAAATTTGCTTCTTCGATTTCTGTCAGCCAATCGCGATAAACAACTTTATTATACACAATTACATAGTAATTAATAAATTTCTTGATTTCTAATGCAACAAATAATGCATCTACCTTTTATAGGTATATATAAATGTTCTTATATATCAAAAAGTACGTTATGTTACGACAAATAGACTTGACAAACAAAGTGTCAGATATCATAATGACACTGATCTTCTCGCAGTCAATGTTTTAGTATTCAATAAACAACTTTTTCTACGTAATTTCGATACTTCTGGATCAGTAGAAAAAAGCAGTACAAAATTGTGTTATGCAAGGTGCCCAAAAAACACGTGCGCCATTTGAATGGCTGCTGTGGAGCAGCCATTAATCTAATTTTTCCATTTTTAAAATTTGTCAATTGAAGAGATTTCAACTTAGAGTTTGAGACCTTGTTTGAGTAAATCTGATTAGTACTTACTGATTTAAGGAACAAGAAAGTCAAAATTACTGGTTGCCTCAAAACCACAGGATTAAATATTTTCCATTAATGTCAAAATAAAAGAAATTGAGTGAAAAAACGTAACTAGCCCGGTTTTCTAATTTTCATAAGAGAAACACACGGTCACAAATTTGGATTTTGTGATTACAAGGGAGGACTTCGACTACTCCTACATTTGTTTCCTGGTACAAATGTATAATAGAAGTCCATTTGATGCTAAAATTCAAGTTATAAGGATAAAATCAATTGGTTTTGAAAAAACCAGTGATTTTGATTTTCTTTCTCCACAAATCAGCAACTTCGTGTCAGATTTACGCAAACAAGGGATCACACGCAAAGTTGAAGTCTCTTCTATTCACAAATGTGAAAAACTGGAAAGTTGGATTCATGGCTCCTTCGCAGTAGCCATTCAAACGGCAAACATGTTTTTTGGGACACCCTGTATTTATCGTGCTATATTTCTTTGAGGAAACTGCGCTGTTTAGTTTTCGAAAACTTTTAAATGTAAAGACTCGATTAAAAAAATACGAGCCTCGTTTCAAATACATCAGAGATGAACGCAAATTCAACGAAGGGATGTTCATAAAGGATTTAGAGAAAGTCCCATTTAGTCTTGTCTATGGAGTAGATGATCCAAATGAAAAGTTGGGTATACTTAATTCCCTGATGCTAGAGATAATTGATGAACATGCTCCAATAAGGAAAATCAAAGTAATGAGGCCACCGGCGCCATGGATGCATGATATTGAAATTCGCAATCTCCAGCAGGCCTGCTTTCAGGACCGAGTTAAATATCGAAACTCTCGAGACGATCTTGTCCTAAAAAACCTCAGAGAAAATAAAAGTTTACTAAAAAAGAAGATTCGTGCTGCAAAAACAGCGTTTTATCGAACTGCTCTGTCCCCAAAAAAACCCAAGGAATTATGGAAAATAATCAACTCTGTTCTTCACCCTCCAAGCAAGCGAATAATGCAAAATCCAGATGAATTGAACAGCCATTTTGCATCAACAGCAGAGAGAACATTGAATAGGTCTGCAACTCCTGTTGAAGATATTTTTACAACTATATCTAATCTACCTCCAGACAAAGAAAACTACTTTAATCTTAGACAAGTGTCACATCAAGAAGTCCTAAAACAACTCAAGTCATTACGGAGAGATACATCAACAGGACCTGATAATATTCCTGCACGCTATATCAAATTGGCAGTGGATATCATATGCTCTCCTTTAACCCATATTATCAACTCGTTCATAAATGAAAGCACATTTCCAATATTATGGAAAAATGCCCGAATTGTACCCATTGGCAAGATCGCCAGCCCCATCGAAAAAGGCGACTTTCGTCCTATCTCTATCCTACCAGTACTGTCTAAAATCTTTGAAAGACTAGTAGCAAACCAATTAGTAGATTTCATCGAAGAAACAAAGCTATTCATGGACACGATAACCGGTTTTCGTAAAGGTCACAGTACGGGAAATGCACTTCTAAAAATAAGAGATGACATAAAAAAGGCAATGAAATGCGGAGAACTGTCACTCCTTGTATTCGTGGATTTTTCTAAAGCATTTGATACGATTGCTCATGACACACTCATCATGAAAATGCACCAGCAAGGTTTTTCCAAAGAATTCCTTGCATGGATAACAAGCTACCTAACACCCCGTAAACAGTTCGTTCAGATTGATGCAATCTTATCAGACAGTTTACCTACAACATTTGGCGTACCCCAAGGCTCTATTCTTGGCCCAATGATATTCAACCTGTACGTAAATGACCTGCAAAACCACTTTCAATCCAGCTCGGTACAGTATGCTGATGATACTACAGTCTACGAAACTTGCAAGCCAAAGGAAATACAGAATGCACAATATCTATTGAACGAATCGTTAGCGAAAGTAGCTGATTGGACTGATAACAATTCCCTGGCAGCCAACGCAGTCAAAACAAAATTCATCTTATGTGCCTCCAAACGATTATATGACTACCACCAACTAAAGGACCAGGAAATCGATATAACTTTGGGTTCGACGAAGCTGAAGCCAGACAAGGAACCTCGTTATCTGGGAATGTACCTGGACCAACACTTGACCTGGGAAAACCACTTAAAGCATGTCCTCTCCAGTTGTTATAGCAAACTATCTGTTCTACGAAAATTAAAGAATTTTACACCATTTAGATCGCGTAAAACATTAGCAGAATCATTGATTCTCTCCAAAATTGATTTCAACGATTATGTCTATTCCCCTTTGAGCCAGCAACAGTTGAAAAAACTGCAGCGGTTACAGAAGGCTGTAGCAAGCTTCGTACTTAAACGTTACGCCCATAAAAAAGATATTTTGAAACTTGGATGGCTACCAATTGCAGAAAGACGGGACTTCAACCTATTAAAATTAACCTTCAAGGCAATTCACAACACTAATTGGCCTGTAATTAATAAACTGGAGTTGCAAACTTGTAACAGAGTCTTGCGAAGTAGTAATGAAACTCGTATAAAGCCATCACTTATACCAGATACTTTTGAAGATGCCGCTGCAAAATGCTTCAATGCCTTACCTGTACATATAAAATGCCAGTCTAACTTTACAACGTTCTGTTGCAATCTAAAGAAACATTTATTTGAAAGAGCAAACAACAAACTGGACTAAAGTACCATATTTCTAATTCTTATGTGATTGTTCTTATCTTTTGAACTTGTAATTTTTAATTTGCTTTTAATTTTAGAGTTGAAGAGCCACACTNAACAACAAACTGTACTAAAGTACCATATTTCTAATTATTATGTGATTGTTCTTATCTTTTGAACTTGTAATTTTTAATTTGCTTTTAATTTTAGAGTTGAAGAGCCACACTTGTAGTGGATATGCTCGATAATACCATTATTATTATTATCTATTATTATTATTACTACGTTAGTCATATAAATTTAGTTCGCTAAATTCTGCCATTCCTATCCATGGTTATGGGTAAGTTTTCAAAAAGCATTTTGTTAAAAAAAGGTAGCACATACTGGGTGAGTAAACAAACTTCCACCTTTTGAAAAATGTAGATATTAATCTAATAAAATGATCTCAAACATCTTTATTTGATCTATCGATAAAAGTCTAACTTAATTTAGAGACCAAGATTAAGTATGTATGTCAACATTTAAATGTCGAAATAGCCATCAAAGTATCACATTGCTAAAAAGCTTTCTTCAGGCTTAAGTAAAAGTCTTGGTACAATCTCGTCCCCAGAGTGAGTTCGTTGCTCTACCTCTACTCTGGGATACAAGTGGCCGTTCTGCAATTTTTTGATTGGCTATTCAAAAACAATAGATAACACAAACTATTTGTCGAAAACTTACTAATTATTCGAATAACAACAATATAACCTAGTCACTAAGCAACAACCACTACAATGTTACTTGTTGTTTGGAATAGGGGTCGCATAATGAGCGTTACCGTGCCAACCATAAATCCATAATGGCTGCTAATCCACCCTTATTTTGGGCGAATTTGTGCTATGTGTACCAGGGTTTTTACTCGGCTTCGTGATTAGCGTATGATGTAAGAACACACTGGGAACGAGGTTGGTCTTGTTAGTGTTTTACTTTTGTAACAGCCTTATAACAAAGCTATGTTAGTCATTGGAGATGAATGATGAATGGATTTGCTTGATTTCAAGGCCATATTATCTCAGTTTGTAAAATCATGCAAACCTTTAAGACAAAACAATTATTACAGCCTCTCTTGTAGGCAAAACACTAACCAGCCATTTCTATGGGCCCACCAAAAGCTTTGAAACCGATATCAGACTATGATCACCTTTACGACACATAACAAAGATACCCAACCTTGGACTCTAAATGTAAATTAGACATTATCGACGGATTAAAGCAAGAATCTTTAAGATCAGTCTTTCAGAATAATTTCTAAAATTTCCAAAAGGTGCAAGTTTTTTACTCGCCCTTATAGTGCACTTCCTGCTTCAGAACATTTACAAATAAACAAACAGTCGCCTAAGAACGAAAAATAAAGATAACAGTTTTTCTACTGTGACAAAAAAATAAAAATAAAAAACTTCCTTTGAATTCTTTTGTAGAGAAAATCTGCATTTGTCATTCTTCCGAAGTTCCAACAAAGAATCAATTTCTGGTCTTATTTCAGGGAGCTTGAGAAACAAATTTTCAGCATAATCTCCAATAACCATGAAACAGAGAGACCGATCTCAAACAAATGCAGAGCGCATTTTCATATCTAAATCGCCTTAATTTTTATGCAGCAAACTTAAGGTCGGTTTTCATTTGAGCGAAGAGTCATTCGCAAGTTCACCAGCGAATGGAATTTCTGTTTTTCGAGCAAAGACCAGAATTGTTTAGCTTTTAGCCTGGTTTTCACATGATGCCTGGAAAACGTACCAGCGACCAAAGCGACACGAAAGGTCTAATGAAAATCAGTGTTTTTGTAATCTATCAGCGATCGTGGCGAGACGAGTTGAGATGGAGAAGTTTATATCTCAGCAACAAAATATTTCTGTCTCAAAATAATCTTTCTGCATCGACGCGAAGAAGCTACGGTAAATCACAACAAAAAGACGTCCCTTGCCGCCTCAGTGTTAAATCACAAGCAGTAGTTGTAGCGATCTATTTGTTTAGACGGAGGAGCGGAACTACGACGAATACAGTAAGTCCAATCGAAACCATATAAATTAACAAACGTGCCACTTTTTTTTTACTCGCAACCGTATAAATTGGTGTAAAGTGGTTTCTACTCATCGGTTTAATTTGCTTATGTTAACTGAGCACTGCTTGAATACATATCATTTTCAAAGACCTTCGCTTGTGCCTCACTCTTGTTATAAACGATGGACTTCTCAATTTCTTTCTTGGTCGTTTGGCGGCGCCTTCGAACAATGACACAATATGAAACGACAGCGGTTAAAATCACCAACACTGCTACACCAATTGACACAGATATGATGACTGTTTTCGATTTGTTTTCACCTCCAATTGCACGACCTGGTCGATCAACTAAAAAGACGTAAATTTTAAATCAGATGATTTGGAAATCTTGAAATCGAAAGGGGCCGTTGAAACTCCAGTGAAAAAGATTTGTAAAATTTGCGGAGAGAAGAGGATGATTTTGGTGTGTACTACTGAGATCCCTCTCACACCCAAGATTCGTTAATTCAAACTTTAATTTTCCAAAAGAGCATATTAATCATAAGTGTTCTATTTTATTTCCTAGCAATATTACATTTCCCGTTTTACAACCACCTCTAATCTCTAATCTTGTTCATTATGGAAGCAAGGACAATTGGACCTTTAAATGCTATCCTGCAACTCCAATTAGGGGTGCTTAGGGGTGTCTTTTATATTGATGAAATTGTAAGTTGTGTCCCCCTTTTTAACTTTGCAAATTTTCGGTAAATTTAGCCTATTTGGGCCATGCAAAGATCGTTTTAAATGAACATCACTATCATTGATTTACAACAGTGCTCCTTGGTCAGGGCATGCCTGAATAAAGAGGTAGAACAATTTATACTCACCGAACGCACAGAATTTTCCGGGTAATGGTTCAGAACACCTGGAAGATCATTAAGAAAATTATCATCAACAAATTTACTAATGGGCGGTAGGAGACGCGTGGATTGCTTTTTGAAAAATATTGTGGTCATAGGCAGCATAGCCTCCAAATCTTTGGCATCTTTAAAAAAACATTGCACGGATGGGTAATGCATCTTTTGTTTGACTTTATGGCTTGAAAGGAACTTCAAGACCTTTGCTATAGTCCTATATGTAAACTCTCTAATATCTTGATTATTTTCAGAATTACAGCGTCTTCTTTGCTGTTGCCAGTTTTGAGAATGTGACGTCATCAAATTGCTAAATCGTAAACTAGAAAAGCTACAGATTTTTGCTTGCAGCCATATTATAGACCTTCATAAACTATAGTTTTCTTGAAGATTGTGCCGTTTTTCATATTTCCATTTAGGATCTACGAATATTTTAATTTTTTTCAAAACTTTTCGTGAGTTCTTTCAATAAAAAGAAAACCGCTGTAATTCTGAAAATAATCAAGATATTAGGGAGTTTACATATAGGATTATAGCAACTTACCTGAAGTTCCTTTCCAGCCATAAAGTCAAACAAAAGATGCATTACCCATCCGTGCAATGTTTTTTAAAGATTTGGAGGCTATGCTGTCATAGGCTGGGGTTATTAAGATTAATTTAGCCGCGATGTTTTCAGAGCGGCTTCCTGTTATTTTGTAGCCACTTGCGGTTGACCCGGCAGACGCTAATCTGCCTAATTTAATCTTAATAACCCCAACCTATGACCACAATATTTTTCAAAAAGCAATCCACGCGTCTCCTACCGCCCATGATTTACTGTAAGATTTTGCATTTGAAGGACAATACTTTCAAATCCTGACGATTAAAGAACGCATGTTAACCGTCATGCTTAATAATAATAATAATAATAGAAATACTTATACAGGTTAAAACCTTTTCAGTGCCAAAGGCACTGTTATCAACAAGGGTCATTTGCGAGATTCATCTGAGAAGAGACGCCATTTTCATATCATACAAAAATCAACTGCAGGCTAAGTACAAGTCAATCGGGCTCTGTAAAATTCAAAAGCTTTAATTTGTTGCTTTTGCTGCTGTATTCCTCGATCGTGGTGCTGCTTTAACTCGTGTTATGGTTGTTTTGGGATAGAACTGCGAAGATATCTGCTTCAAATATGAAGCAAAATAGGCCTAGTTGCATATGGTTAACATACACATCATACTGACAGACTCCACTCACCCTGGTGATGATGGGACACTCTGAAAAGCTCATGTTTTTTTATATTTTATTTTATTTATTTTAAATATATTTACCCTGGGGTACAATTCAGTTAAGTAAAACAAACAACTGCTTTCCAATTGTCCCAGCAAAAAGAAAAAAATTATATTAAGCATAAAAATTTCCAGATATAAACCTATTTAAAATTTTCATATTAAAGTCAAACAAAAAGAAAAAGGAAAGATTTTAGTCGCGATGCAGATCAGCTTTCCTAGAATATTGTCAATTCAAAGCTTTTAGTATTGTTTTGAATGACTGGATCGATTGGGCTAATTTCATTTCCGAATCGAGTTTATTCCATTTGTCAGCTCCACGAAACGCAAATGACGTTTGGCCATAAGCTGTCTTCATTTTTGGTACAGCAAGATTGCATTTAGTATTGCGTAAAACCCGGGTATGAACATCAGACAACCTGGAGAAAATATTACCTAGGTTTTCAGGTGCAAAGTCATTTAAGGATTTATAAACCATTGTACATGTCTCTCGATTGACCAGCCTCTCAACTGACGGCCAGCCAAACCGCTGCAATAGAGGAGCAGCTGGAGTGTCAAATTGGCTACTTGTAACAATTCTAGCAGCTCTGTCAAAGATAAATGTCATCGTGTCACTCCTGCTGGTCTCAAACTAGCCATTGTTGATGCATAGAAATTCCCCGCCAGCCTCACGAGAAGGAAAGAGCACAGTTGATCCGAAAATCGTAAATATTCAAATTTGATTAGTTTCTTTTTTTATTTATAATTAAGAAGCTATTGTATTGAATATTCGAATTAAAATAAGTTGACAACAACAACCGAAGCTGTTTTCCGCCATTTTGCAAATCTCGCAAAGCACGATGGTTAACATGCGTTCTTTAAGTTATCTTTAAGTTCTTTAAGATCAACTCTAAATGCCGGGCGAGTTAAAACAGGTTTAGCATTTGAAAAATCACCAAACTTCGAAAATTCAATAGACCTTTCTCGAGTCTCTCTGTGAAAATGACACAAATACCTGGAAATAAACAAAGAAATGTCGATTCCGTTTTCATGGTAGTCAAAGATAAATCGTGCATTTTCAAGACAATCCTGCGCGTTGGAATCAAAGATAACTGAGAAAGAGGTCGAAGTGTTGCCCTTTGTTTGATCAAATTGAAATCGAGATTCAGAATAGGTCTATGAAATGTTGAATTTTCTCCCTGAGGTATTGCTTCAAGATCAAATTGAAGTTGGGAATTGATTATCCTATCAACGGCTTAAATTGGGGATTTATTAGCAACCTGGCTTTGAACCATACTACAAAATTGCACAGAATTGTAAGCAGATCTTTCTAGAAAAAAAAAACTTGCTACTCACATAGGACCTGTACATCCATCAGGACAAAGGCAATTCAGGACCTCTTTTGTTCCATTTTGTACCAATTCACAAGTTTGCCTTTCACCACATGTACATTCTGTTGCATTGATATTCAAAATGAGAGAAGACTTTTNTTTCATGGTAGTCAAAGATAAATCGTGCATTTTCAAGACAATCCTGCGCGTTGGAATCAAAGATAACTGAGAAAGAGGTTGATGTGTTGCCCTTTGTTTGATCAAATTGAAATTGAGATTCAGAATAGGTCTATGAAATGTTGAATTTTCTCCCTGAGGTATTGCTTCAAGATCAAATTGAAGTTGGGAATTGATTATCCTATCAACGGCTTAAATTGGGGATTTATTAGCAACCTGGCTTTGAACCATACTACAAAATTGCACTGAATTGTTAGCAGATCTTTCTAGAAAAAATAAACTTGCTACTCACATAGGACCTGTACATCCATCAGGACAAAGGCAATTCAGGACCTCTTTTGTTCCATTTTGTACCAATTCACAAGTTTGCCTTTCACCACATGTACATTCTGTTGCATTGATATTCAAAATGAGAGAAGACTTTTTACCACAACGATCTTCAGCAATTATTTTGAAATTATTCATATTGACCTCCATGGGTTTCCATTTCAAAGTGCCATTTAGAAATAACGAAACTCCTTCGTAATTCTCATGAAGTGACAAGCTGATTGTTTGGTTCTCAGGGTCAGATGCCTTTATTTGCAATTCGAAATTTTGTCCCTTGAATGCAGTCCAGTCACTCTTGGTGTGAAATACAGGCTGTGCATGGGCTAAAATAAAAGAATTCTTTAGAGCAAAATCGAGTACCCCACGAACAAAACAACGCTCATCATTGAAATGACCGTAATTAGACAGGGAATATTGTGTCACAATCTAACAATCATCCTAACCTTTGATTTAGTGCTTCAGTTCCAAATTGACCATGAAGATTCAGAATTAACAGTGTCCTTTTTTTGGAATTTTGACGGAAGTGTAATTGTTGATGATGTCATTAACTGATACTTTTAGAACTAGCATATGACAATATCTTTTGACAGGTATGTCTAATCAAGTAGAATTCAATTGCTAATACCTAAATTGATTAGGCAAAGGTAAATAGGTTTGTCTACAAATAGAACAAAGAAAACACACAGACACAGCTATGCTTTGTTCGTGGCACGTGGCCAGCTTCGATTTCAATGAGATATGTTTAGACTTTGTTTGCTCCTTGCAAGTGCAAGCTTTTAACCTTGCACAAACCCTTTAAAGCTAACATACCTAAAGTAATTACTACAATACGCAACATATGTAAAATCAGCTTGGCCCTGTTGACACAATTAAATCAAGGAGATATTCACACAGTCGCAGTTTTGCATCATCCAATAAAACTATTCATATTTCGTCATGAACTGTGCAATGATCTCACCTTGACGAATGGAGAACTTGCTCATATCTCTAAGTGGATCACAGATTTGACAGTAATCATGTGGATCGACTTGTCCTGGGTTGAAACAGAATCCATTGACCAGGCATGTGTCATCCTACAAATGAAGAGGAAAGTACCCGGTGAGTCATGATTAAGTAAACGACTGGAACTGCAGCGACTGAAACGACCGAATGTGAACAAGACTTTAGTTACCTAACATTCCGTGCACTGATAAACGCAGATTCAATCCACTCGAAGATCTCCTTAGCTACCACTACATCACTAAAAAGAGCACGTGGCAAAGCAATATTAAGTGTCTTAGATGAGGCTGATGAACATTCAAAATTGCAAATACATGAAAGTTGAAATATGAAAAAACTAAGGGATTCATTTATTACTAACTCCTAAAGTAGCATCCAAATTTCTTAATAATTTTCAAACTTTATCCAAAGCGTAGCTAACAAATTGAAAATAAAAAATAAATCATAGCTAACTCTATGATATAGGCGATTCTCTTTTGGTCTGCATTTATTCAAATGACAGTTTTAATTATATTTTGTGTATTTGATTTTTAGATCATCTATAACAAATTATATACCGGGTGTCCCAAATAGTATACAGATTTGGTCGACCTTAGCGATGAGAATTTAGCACGAATCAATCCGAAATCATTTTTAAAACATACCTCGATAGTCAACTTGAACATAGATACCTTGTTTGTTGATATTGATGCTTTGAGAGTTGACATATTAATCTGCAAAGGAAAAATGTTCCTCGACCTCCAAACCAGAGCTTTGGCGTTTTGGCCTAAGCAAACTCTCATCGGTAAATTCTCATCGCTAGGGTGGACCAAATCTGTGTACTTTTTTTTGGGACACCCGGTAGTTTTTTGTAAGTTTTTAATAGGGTGCATTGTTCATTCAGTTCAAATATTGTGTAGTATCGGACTACAGGCGTTGACAGTCTGTGTCTTGCAAATTCCACTGCCATTAGCTTGCATTGTAAAAAAAATGTAAACTGAATGTTCTTACCCTGTATGAATATCATGAAATGAAAATGAAAAGGTGAAATTCGGCGAAATTCGGATCTTGTATTGGCTAATTCTAAACAAATGGTATGTGATAATGTATTATTTTGTCTCCCTATCGTTTCTGCAGAATATTTTCTTCCCAAGAGAATCACTCACCTTTTGCTGACAAGCTGTCTCATTCAGGCTGCAATTCATGCATTTTGAATCAAACACAACATAAAGAGCTTGAGATTCACTGTAATTCTGTCCACTATTCGCTACATCAATAAACAATCCTGCAACAGGACGACCTTTTTCACCAGTAGCATATCTGTCCACATTTGTTGGCAGTTTATCCAGTTCACACATTACTTCCGCAAAGCTGAGCAGATAACCACGTGATATTTCAGTTCCTTTGCTTTTCTTGAATGTGTTATCTTTATACTGTAAAAATTAATGAATAAGAAAGGGTAGGGCATGACGTACTTAAAACTATTCAGTGTTGGAGAACTATCTTGGTAACATATGATAGGATTGGCTGATTTCAGACAGTGCTTTCTCACAGACATTTCAGCTATTCTTGAAAAGAATCTGGATGGAACAATATTTTTATAGATTCTGCAGAAATTTGAAGAATTTTCGAATGTGCACAACAGTGATAGAAGCTCTAAAGCCACTTAGCCTTTCGTATGAAAATATGTAAAATGTCACTCGATCCAGACTCTTTCGTAGAATAGCTAAAAGGTCTATTACTCTGTTTCGTTCTTTTTGCATGAACGAAGATCAATCAACCAATCAACCAATTAATCAATCAATCAGTCGATTTGCTCATTTAGTTGTAAAACTGTCCTCTCGGAAAAGTTGTATAAGTTTTACACCATCAAATGGCTGTAAGCGTTGTTGAGCGAGATACTAGGCAAGTCTCACGCTGCTTTGACAAATTGTACAATTCTTGGTCAATAGGTCAATCAATAAATGTAACCCTATTCAGGACAAATGCAGCAATAAATTGAGATGAAAAATATAGCTAATGAGATAAAGAGTACAAATCTTTCAAGCCTTCATGTTTGAGGTCTGTCAGGCCTGTTAGGCCCACTTTGTAAATAAGTTGTCCCGACAGGCCAAAAATTTCTCAGTTTGTGGTGCTGGACGGAAAATGCTTTGGTCAGCAATCCTCTATGACAACTCCAGTACCCCCGCAGGTCTGAAAGGCCTATACCACGGGCTTTAGGAAACTCTGAATTAAAAATTAGATTTTCCAATGATACATCGAGTTTTCTTCTTTTTCATTTCGTTCGTGATACATCGAGCGCGAAGCGCGCTGCAGAGTGACGTGACCTAGAGCCATTATGCCACTCAAACGGAAACTCCAGAGAAAGAAAACTTTCTCTCCTTCTCCCGTTCGTTTGCCACACTTGAGTGGCATAATGGCTCTAGGTCACGTCACTCTGCCGCGCGCTTCGCGCTCGATGTATCACGAATGAAATGAAAAAGAAGAAACTCGATGTATCATTGGAAAATCTAATTTTTAATTCAGAGTTTCCTAAAGCCCGTGCTTNATGATACATCGAGTTTTCTTCTTTTTCATTTCGTTCGTGATACATCGAGCGCGAAGCGCGCTGCAGAGTGACGTGACCTAGAGCCATTATGCCACTCAAACGGAAACTCCAGAGAAAGAAAACTTTCTCTCCTTCTCCCGTTCGTTTGCCACACTTGAGTGGCATAATGGCTCTAGGTCACGTCACTCTGCCGCGCGCTTCGCGCTCGATGTATCACGAATAAAATGAAAAAGAAGAAACTCGATGTATCATTGGAAAATCTAATTTTTAATTCAGAGTTTCCTAAAGCCCGTGCTTATACTTCGAAATATCATCTACTACAACGTTGTGGCGTTAAAAAAATGAAGCTAGATATTGCATCATTTGCAATTTTCAAATTGATACGAAGAAATCTCGGTAAATTTCAGTCCAGTCTTTCAGTCTTTAAGTTTACTGCTTACTTGGAAATCAACTTAGGGCTTGAACCTTGCCCTTTATGTTATAAACCAGTTTTTATCCAAGTATAACGTAACTGATAGATCAAAACTAATATTAATCAAATACAGAGTTTGTGTTTCTGAAACATGATACTATCAGGAATGCTTAGTGACATATTTAACGGTGACTAATGACTGAAGTACTCTTCACTAGTATGTTAAACTAACCTCAGCAGGAATTCCACGACATTTCAGTTGATCAGAATCAATGAAATTCATCCCAGAAACCCTCATACGGCTGCATTCTCTTCTTCGTAGATCACAAAGCCCATCAAATTGCGTAGGCCATTTTGAAATAACAACAGGTCCTTCTCCAACATTCATCGAGCAGTCGGCAGTCTCAAACCCATCATCACAAATGCACGTTGCATTAACACACCTTCCATTTCCACTACATTGATTAGGACAAATTATGTTGTCTATTACTTCAGGTGGCTCCAAGGTGTTATTCTTGGTAGGGTCTTTCTGCCATCGTGAAATGTCTTTGAGAGTTTTTTCTTCGCAATGATGCCTCAATTTTTCAATGGCTGACATGACAAAAGTGTTGTTGTCACTTACCTAGAACAAAGAAAGAAATTGCTACAGATGAGAAAACAGTAAGAAAAACATGTGACATTGATATTGGAAAGTAAAAGATATGCTATTGATATTTCTCGTTATATACCGGATGCGCCAAAAAAACTATCCACGTTTGAAAAATCGTAGTACCTAGAGTACTCAATAGATTTGAATGAATCAAAGTTTGGTTGATAGCAGAAAGACTGAAGCATTTTTGTGATTTTTCTCGTATTTTTATGAGTACAGTTAATACAGCTAAATTCGAATTTAAGAAAATTTTGTGTTTGCAAAATGCCTGAAAAAGGGCCTAAAACACTTGATCAAATCTTACAGAAATTTCTCACACCGAACAATGCAAAATTACAGTTTTTCACGGGTATCGGATGTCGTCTGCACTTGTATTGCCATGGGATTAAAAATCTGTAGTATTTCTTTAAGAATTCAATTCCTATAACGCGGGAGAGAGATTAAATGCTCTTCCATCTCGTTCTATGCGGGAGATTTCGTACGATTTGATCGAGTGTTTTAGGCCTGTTTTCAGCCATTTCGCAACAAACGAATTTTCGTAAAGTTGAATTTATCTATGTTTTCTCTGCTGATAAAAACACGAGAAAAATCACAAAAATACTTCAGTCTTTCAGCTATCAGTCAAACTTCAATTCATTCAAATCCATCTAGTACTCTAAGTATTACGATTTTTCAAACGTGGATAGTTTTTTTTGGCGCACCCGGTATACTCTAGCTGATCAAAACGGATCTGCTTACCTGGATATCTGTAATACATTCTTCAATAAATGGCGTCACATCAAATGAATCAAGTTCCTTCGTGCAGACCTTTGTAATCTCCGAATTCTGAATGCGAGTACTACACAGTGTTCTCGTTGCTGCCAGGGTCTTGCCCAGTGGCGTAGGCCATGTCGGAGTCACAGCTGTAATCGGAGCAGGATCATAAACATAATCAGTCAAATCAGCTTCATCATCAGGTAGAATGATGTCATCATTGGTCGATCGTCTCTTTCTTCTCCCACAATGTTTCCCTCCAGGGAAGCTGAGATCCTTCCATGATTTCATTCCCTTTTTGTACTTTGGTCTCTTTGCATAGCCTTTGAAGTCACAGTTGACTTGTCGCTTTCCACAGCAACGCTCTTCGCATGTGCAATAATGCTTTACGCGTTTTGCCTTGCATTTTCTTGGTCCTCCTCTGTAGTAAAACAGACTCCTCCCAGTAGGGATTCTGTGGATAGTCAAACAGGATGGTTACATTGCTAAATCTTATTAGCTACATCACCTATTGTTTGCAGAACTAAGGCTACATTCACACGATGCTGTTACAAAATAAAAACGGCATTAAATTGTTACAGATAGGCCTCTCGCTCATACGGAGACGGCACAAACTGTGTCGGCAGGATTTGAAAACGGCGGAATTTGAAAACGGACATCTAACAGGCACAATTTGAAAATGGCGTCATCTGAACACTCGAAAAGAGAAAAAGGAACATTTTTCAACACTTTCGAAACAAGGCTGATTNGACTCCGAAATAATTCTAATAATAAGTTACACGTAACAAGATATTATTCGAATCCGAAGCCTTTGTTGTTCAGCAAAAAATGAAAATGGTGCAATTAAGAAATTATTACTTACTTCCAGCTTTCTGTGAACTGCGTTGGGGCAACAGCTCCATTCCTGCCAGAAATAACTTGTCCACTCTTTGCCTTCAGATCATTGTTCTTATTGCGATCAAATGTACCACACAATCCTTCAGTGCACTTGAAATCATCACTAACAACTTGAACTTGGATGTTGCCATACCAAAGGTTACCATACCAACGATGAAGGTCAATACGAACGAATGCTCCCGATGGAAAAGCAATCTGTAAGATAAATCGAGTGGTAGAAGGTTGGAATTTTGTATTCGTTGTAGTCAGGAGAACCTTTTCAATTTTAAAGGACCATCAACAGAAGTTCCAGGCAAAATTTGTTTTGTGTTGTAAACAATTTTTCTGCGTTGTAAAAACTTGATAAAGTAACTTTTACAAGCATTATTTCGAAGTGCACAAACTAAAAGTACAAACTTTATTATAGAGTGTAAAAATGACATTTAAGGGTGTACAAACAAATTTTAGAAGAAGTTTAAACAACGATATTACTGGGTGTACAAGTTTTATTTCGATGTAAGATAATTTTATGGTCTTATAAAGCAAATTTGAAAAGCATTTATAAATTTGTAGAATATTACATCAACTTATTATTCGAAGGTTACAACTCAGGGAATCTGTCAGATACTGTAAATGTAAAGGTGTCAGCAATGGAGAATTGGTATTTCAAGTCTTGGATACGTCATTAGAGCCAATCATAGTTTAGTTTTTTATGGAATCTTTGTAATTAGAAAATATTCAGCAGCTAAAGATTTGCAATATGATAAATACCTCAAAACTTTTTCCATTTCGATCCCTGGTCAACTTGGTGTCTGGATGTGGCTCGACAGTGCTTGCAAAACGTGCTCTTGGGATTCTATCACGACACATGTCAACAACAACAACATCATCCCCCTCCCTTGCAGCTACGCCACAATTGCAAGATACGCTAGCACATTTCCAAGTTCTTACATGTACCTGTACGAAAAACGATCACCGGTAACAACAAAGAGCAGAAGCGTAGGATCTTTAAACAGGATCTTGTAAATTGGTTTGCTCCAGGATGAACTTCATCGGATGACGTAAAAGTACTTTACTACAGTTCAACAAAGAGCATTGTTAATATTCTGTATATTTTCACACTAAAAGACCTTTTTCAAATGGAATGAATAGATGTTCTCATATTGTGCACAGTGCAAACCACAAAGCAACATGTCCTTACAACGATAAGATAGACCTTCATGCACTATGTTGAATATTCTACAGCATAATAATAACAATAACTTTATTAAAGCGTCTGATACATTTACATTTACCATATTCCCTGACCAATAATGTAGCAATTATGATGGTTTGTTAAGATGAATAAACTTCACTGCAAATTACTCATCCTGTGGCAATGTCATGGCTTTCGGACTTTCATGATTGTCATGCTTCAACATAATTTTGGATCTTAGATTACGGGTAGAGATCTGTACAGCCAGTTTGCTTTGCAGTTTATCTTAAATATTTGACCAAATGTTGAACAATCTTTCTGGAAGACCCTGTGCATAACCAAAAATAGTATTGTCATGAGACATGTTTTTTTGGTTCCGAACAAAACACTGTTATCTAAAAGAATGCATAAGTGAGCTATTACCTCAAATTTTCTGCATTTACTTTGCACAAGGACATAGTCACCCACTTGATAATGATGAAAATAGCTGAAAACACAGTAGAAATAAACAGTAAAACACATTCAAATAAGGAAATACAGTTAAAAGCCAAAATCATAGTACAATAAAATGTTGGGACTACAAATCTTATTCCAAACCTTTACCGTCTCAAAGTTGTGTTTTAGCATACGTAAAAATCATTTATCGCTTTTATCTGGCGCAAAACGTATTGCTCTTCAAACTGCAAACAAGACAATAATCACTATCATATTATCACGTCCATTCTCTTTTGTCAGTCCCTACCATTTTTAAAAAATTAGCAAATTTTTTAACAAACGTCCTAAATGAACTCTAACAGTAAATAACCCCTAACACAAAAAATAAAATTGTCGCCTTCAAGGCTCGATATTTGATAACGCGTTAAGGCTGTTTCCAGGCTATCACTAAAAAGGAATTTGAAAGTAACATACATGACTCGTCTTTGAGGGTAATCAAACTTTTACAGAAAATGCTTAGCTTAATAGCCTTTAAAATACAATATTCATACATAGCACATGCTTTTGCTGGATTTATCTACAAAAAGATAAGTATTATGATTCACCCAATAGTAAAAACAATGTAGGATATACTTACAATTTGTCGAAGGTGGTAAGATGGGGATCTCCAGTTGTTGTACATCTTTCTGTTCCAACATCCATTGACATGATCTGGCGCGTGAAAAGAACCAAAATAAACAATTACGGAAATGAAACGTAATGTTGGTGGGGGGGAGGGGAGGGGTGGGGTGGGACTCACAGTTTTAAGGCAAAAAATCCGAAATGTCTGCTTGAAACAGTAAAGCCTTAAGTATCAAATAAATAAAAAACAGTAAAAACTATATCGAATCGAATTCTAAAGGCATCTCTTTAAGTCAAATTCACCACTCTGTCAGAACGATAAACCGAATCGATTGCTTTTTCACCAGTAAATCTAACATCGCCACGCAAAATATCTGGCTGCTAACAAGTTACCGAGTAACATTAGTGCTTTTTAATATTTATTAAACTTTTGAGCGAGTAAGAGTGCATTATATTAATGATTTTGTTTGGGGTGACGAAAGAGAAGAACATTGCAGGAGACGGAAAATGTTTAATCGTTTGGTCAATGCTTAAGAATCATACCGCCACTACCTTCCTCAGTTATACTGGGTGAGTTTAAAAAAACGTGAGGTGTTTGCCTATTTTTGTTTTATGGAGTCTACTCTGTAAATTCGTTTCTTCAAAGTTTATTGCATAGAAGAAAGCCTTACTTAGAGATCAAAATTTATTTGGTCGAAATCAATATTTCCGTTCCATAATTATGAGTGATTTTAGTAAATTGTGTTTCGCAAGATTCCTAAAATAGCCCTCCAGTTAGATTCATCAGGAATCATCCTATGCATGTTCCAATCAACCGGATGAACGTGATCAAAAACATGGAATTTAACAAAAAATGCATAATCACCATCATCAACAAGATCAGATTAATAATTAATGCAATTTGTGATTCGCTCATTTGAACATCAGGAATCTTCCTATGCATATTCTAATCAACCGGCTGAACATAATCAAACACATGGAAATTAACAAACATCGTATGATCACTATCATCAACAAGATCAGATTAACCATCAACCAAATGTGTGATTCGCTCACCTGAACATCAGGAATCTTCCTATGCATATTCCAATCAACCGGATCAACGTGATCAAAAACATGAAATTTAACAAACATTGTATGATCACCATCATCAACAAAATCACGCAGAGCAACCACTTGAATTTCTTTCGTTTGATTTGCTTTGCCAGGTTCAAATTGCACTGAACAAACATCAAGAAGGGAATCTGAGCTCGTCTGGCCTAATTCTATTATCACAAAGCATTTGAACAACTCGCAGACAATAGGAACAGTGTTGCGTATCATCAGCTTCATGGGTTTCTCTCCTTCAGAGATGCGAAATTTCAGCTGTGGAGGTAGAACCTGAAAAGAAGTAACATATTTGAAGTCACTTGAAGCAGGAACCGTTTCTAAATCAGGGAAACAGGGAGTAATGGTGGGCTACGAACCCAAAGTAATGTCCGAGGTATATTCACAAAAATATCAAATATCATACTTAGTCTTATGTTCAGTATGCACAAAACTTCAAAGACTGAGGATAGAACGGATAGATATATTATGTCTTTATATCAAACAAATAACAAATTAATCTCTAGTTTTCAACAAGTAATGACTAATCAGATAAANCAACAAGATGAAATTAACCATCAACCAAATTTGTGATTCGCTCACCTGAACATCAGGAATCTTTCTATGCATATTCCAATCAACCGGATCAACGTGATCAAAAACATGAAATTTAACAAACATCGTATGATCTCCATCATCAACAAAATCACGCAGAGCAACCACTTGAATTTCTTTCGTTTGATTTGCTTTGCCAGGTTCAAATTGCACTGAACAAACATCAAGAAGGGAATCTGAGCTCGTCTGGCCTAATTCTATGATCACAAAGCATTTGAACAACTCGCAGACAATAGGAACAGTGCTGCGTATCATCAGCTTCATGGGTTTCTCTCCTTCAGAGATGCGAAATTTCAGCTGTGGAGGTAGAACCTGAAAAGAAGTAACAGATTTGAAGTCACTTGAAGCAGGAACCGTTTCTAAATCAGGGAAACAGGGAGTAATAGTGGGCTACGAACCCAAAGTAATGTCCAAGGTATATTCACAAAAATATCAAATATCATACTTAGTCTTATGTTCAGTATGCACAAAACCTCAAAGACTGAGGATAGAACGGATAGATATATTATGTCTTTAAATATCAAACAAATGACAACTTAATCTCTAGTTTTCAACAAGTAATGATTAATCAGATAAAAGCTTAGTAGCTTCTACTACCGGATGAGTCAGGAAAAACAATCCCCGTTTGACAGGCCACTGCTCCTTGGATATGAAAACGATAATATTGAAAAATACATTTTTTAATGGTTGACATGTTAAAATACAATTAAAAAGTTACCTGACTGAAATCGATCACTCTTCAAGAAACCTTCAAAATAGGCCTAAAATCATGAGCAAATTTTCCAAATATTTCTGCCTTACAGCAATAACTTGCACATGCTTTAGCACGTGTTATCCTCTTGGAAGGATAAAATCTCCTAGAATAATGTTGTTATATTCCCAGGGATGAAACATGCTAAAGCATGTAAAAGTCATTGCTATTAAGGCGGAAGTATGACGGAAATTTGGTCGTTTTTGAAGGTTTCCTGGAGGGGCTTTCTTGAGAAAATCCCTCATAATTTCAGAACGGAGTGGCCGATTTCAGCCAGGAAAAATTTAGAATTTATTTGAACATGTTCACTATTAAACAATATATTTACCAATATTATTGCCTCGATATCTAGGGAGCAGTAACCTTTCAAACGGGGATTATTTTTTCTGACTCACCCGGTATATGGTATGCTACAATATGCAACTATATGGATGCTACAATAGGCTACAATATGCTACAATGCAATACTGCGTTGGGAAGTTGGCTAGTTTTCCAAACATTGCGGTCAGTCAACGAAGTATCATATTTTGGGCAAACATTGCTTGTTTTTGGTTTCACGCAATATGGGCTTACGAAACGAACAAAGAAAGCAAATCGTTGCAGTCCAATCTCAATCGCTAGAAATAAAAGGTTGCTCCTCAAAGTTTTACCTGGATTCCAGCAAAGAAATGATTGCTCTCAACGAATTTGCTTGTAGTGTGATTGGCATGTTCAAACCAGGAGCGCACTCGGCACGATATCTATGAAATGAAAGGTAAAATCGAAAGCTCCTCAACTAACTATGCAAAATTTAAAAGATAATTCAAAAATATAGCAAAATTGTTTCAGACGTTTTGATCTGTGATCTAATTTCAATGAACTTTCTTTATTTCAGTTTTTGCATTTTGCGCTTTGTACATTTATTGACAAAACCATAACTCGAAACCTCTGAAAGTGAGCTATATTTTTGAATTCCCTATGAAATGAATGAATAAAGCTTGCAATAATGACAAGGCACTTTGCAATTTAAATAGGATACATTTGAAGAAGCTTTCAGAGAAGACATTTTCTATCTTTTGGATGGGAGACACATCATAGGTCAACCACGCAAGGCATAATGAAAAATGGACCAAAAATTGGATATTAAAGGGGCTCCATCTCCAAACTGTAAACAAATCAGTAAACACCATTGTTTTAGGTGCGTGTCAATTGTCCTCTGCAGTTTGTTTGGTGGCTTCACCCAAGCCACCAAAAAGTAACCGTTAAAAATCCACTTATAGCCGAGCAATCGCAAAAGATATGAATGTTTGGTTTGTTCCTCTGTGAAGTACAAGGATTTATCTACAAAATAAAGCTTTCATTTTCGAAAAAACAGAGGAAATTCTGTATGATATTGCGTATCAAAAAGCTGCAAAATCATCGTTTCGACAGAAATTTGGAGACAGAGCCCCTTTAAGGACAAATAGTCAACATAAGAAGTTGTCAGTTTTTGCGTTATGCTTCAACTAAAGTCTGTTTCAAAATTCCAGGCACTTGGCCTATTTATTGTACAATTACTCCGTTTATGGTATAAGGAATGGTATCGATTATCAATATTTTGGTATGTCATTTAATTTGTTTTATCCATGGTAGTCCCTCCGTAATTAGATAACTGATTTACAGGGGCAATGCTAAAAACTTATACTGGAGTGAAACTTAAAACTTGCAATTAAATAATTTAAAGCATGCTTTAACTAAGATGAATTAAAAATTCTCATAAATGTGATCAAAAGGAAACAATATAAACAAGATAGAATTAATATTTGCAGCTCAATAATGATGTAAAGAACGGTATCGATTTTCACGATTTGGATATAAAAAACGTTATCAATATTTTTGATTTTGGTACGAAAAGCGAATAAATAGGCAATTTTCGAAAAAATGGTATAAGATCGGGAATACATGTTCAAAAATTGGGAAAAAGAATGACTTTGTTCATGAAGCTCGGGCAGCATGTATTTGGTCAAAATCTGATCAAGTGCCCTCCCGGGCCTATAAGAGCGTGTGTGCCGTGAGAACCCCAGGAGATAAAGAAAAATGTGCTCTGAAATTTAGTTACCGTTGTGCCCAAGTAATACAGAGGCATCTCGGGATATTTATGAGTGTTTCTCAAAATTGCTTTCCTTTGGGCACCTCGAAGATAATCTGTTTTCTTGATCTGTTCNTTTTGCGTTATGCTTCAACTAAAGTCTGTTTCAAAATTCCAGGCACTTGGCCTATTTATTGTACAATTACTCCGTTTATGGTATAAGGAATGGTATCGATTATCAATATTTTGGTATGTCATTTAATTTGTTTTATCCATGGTAGTCCCTCCGTAATTAGATAACTGATTTACAGGGGCAATGCTAAAAACTTATACTGGAGTGAAACTTAAAACTTGCAATTAAATAATTTAAAGCATGCTTTAACTAAGATGAATTAAAAATTCTCATAAATGTGATCAAAAGGAAACAATATAAACAAGATAGAATTAATATTTGCAGCTCAATAATGATGTAAAGAACGGTATCGATTTTCACGATTTGGATATAAAAAACGTTATCAATATTTTTGATTTTGGTACGAAAAGCGAATAAATAGGCAATTTTCGAAAAAATGGTATAAGATCGGGAATACATGTTCAAAAATTGGGAAAAAGAATGACTTTGTTCATGAAGCTCGGGCAGCATGTATTTGGTCAAAATCTGATCAAGTGCCCTCCCGGGCCTATAAGAGCGTGTGTGCCGTGAGAACCCCAGGAGATAAAGAAAAATGTGCTCTGAAATTTAGTTACCGTTGTGCCCAAGTAATACAGAGGCATCTCGGGATATTTATGAGTGTTTCTCAAAATTGCTTTCCTTTGGGCACCTCGAAGATAATCTGTTTTCTTGATCTGTTCTGCAGGGGCTCCTTGCCACCATGTGACTTCGAAGATATCTGAAGTTTCATTGACGTCATTGCTTGAGAATTCGCAAATAAATTCGAGTCTTTTTTCCCGTACACCATGTGACAATCTCACGTTAGTGAATGCTGGATACTGCTCTATCAATATATATAAATAAATGAGCTTTGCAGTCGTCAAACTTTAACTAAAATGTAGTACATAATCAGACCAACACATGGTCTTTCCTTAATATGGTTAGAATTCACAGGAGACTCGCCTACGCTAAGGGGATATAACACAAATACCATTCTCAAAAGCACAGAAAGGAAGGACAGAAGGAGGGGCAAACCAGACCGAGCAAGCTAGTTATGATATTGAGTTACAGAGTATAAATTGCAGCAAAGAGGCAAACCTTTCAAAACGACAATCTGAATTAATGTCGTGGAGGAAGAGAGCCTTTTTGCTCTCAAGAATAATTTTCAATTCATATGAACAAGATGTCTTATCTTAGTATTACATTGGATGAAATTGAAATAACTCGATACTTTTAACTTGTGTAGATAAAATGGTTATAAATTGTAGACGCAAACGATTTTGCTGATAAACTCCTAAACCTTAACTGGATTTCAGGATTTTGAGACACCATCCTACTGGATTTTATCCTAATTGCAGTTGCGGTTATTTTCCTAAATAATAATAATAATAATAAACTTCTTATTTACAGTTGGTAAGTTAATTACTGATAGTTCGTACTCTTTAGAAGAGTGAGCTAATAAAAACCAACTAATATATACATACTTTATACAGCAAACCATAATATTTATAATCAACAGCATAATTTACAATGACATCCTCCCCCACCCCATGTTTTGATTTTTTTGCAAAAGGAAGGAACCGTTTCGCTGCTCTTTATCACATCAGGTATGCTGTTCCAGAGTATACTACCCCTAAAACATATAGAGTTCATGCCAAAGGCCACGGGGAATGTGCTTGGAAGTAAAACTGTGTTCTTTATTCTGAGATTATATCTGACCTCTCTTCTCTGGAATAACTCCGAAAGAAATAGAGGGTTCACGTGATGTAATGTTTTGTAAATCTCTATCATCAGTCTTTGTAAATTCTGAACATGGATAGTTTTTTCATTATTTCTGACAACAAGGTCAGCAAATGGTGTATCATAGTCGTCAAACAAAACACGTAGTGCTCGTTTGTGGATCTGATTGATTTTATTATTTGCTCCTGTTCATGCAATGAGCTTCTTGTCATCAAAATGCCTCTTTAAATTAAGGGCGTGTTTGATTGGTAATTCCAAACCTACCAAATTCTGAAAACAGTAGACTTCGCAGAGGCGGAAATATATTTCCCAATCAAACACAAAAATCTTTAAAACAGCAGGTTTCGGATTCACCACCAGGGTTTTGCTAATGAAAACGAGGACCTCTCCAAAGTCTGCCAAACCTTCTGACTTTTGGAGCAGAAGGTTCAGAAGGCCTTCCAAACCTACCAAACCTACCGTTTTCAGAATTTTGGGGTCAATCAAACGCGAATTCCGAGTTTACCAAGTCTACCGTTTTCAGAATTGGTACNGGTCAATCAAACGCGAAGTCCGAGTTTACCAAGTCTACCGTTTTCAGAATTGGTACGCATCAAACACACCCTACAACTTAAAAGTTCATTTTTATTGTTTACTTACTTGTGCAGCCTGGTGTGTATCCAGTTTTCGAATTGTAGCCTGGCGGGCAGGGAATCTCTGTTCCTATTAAAAAAAGAGAACTGCTTTTAGGAAAAGCTAGTGGCATCTTGCGTCTGCATTTAACGGAAAATATCAAGAACCCATTGCAAAAAGCAATGGGGACAATTCGCTCAAAGCAAGTAATTAGTTTTTGACTGCTAGGTTTCATTTTTCTGCTGCATAAAATTCACCAATCTTGCGGAAAATTACTATGAAAGCTTGCAAGGTATGTTCATTTGAAAGATCAATGTCAAACCTCTTTCGATAATCACCAAAAGGCAAGGAAATACCGGTTGAGTCAGAAAAAACGCGGGACGTTTAACAAGCCATATTTTGCTGAAAAACAAGTCAAATCGGGTGTGTTGAAGGTTTATTTTGTAGAAGAAAGATTGAATTAGTTATAGAAATTTAATTTGTTAAAATCGGTGAATTCTTTCCGTATTTGGAATTTTGTGATATAGCAATTTTGGTGAAAAGTATCGCTAGCATAAGAACTTTCTGCTTCTTAACAATGACAATTAAATGAATAGTCCCCTAGGGGTTACAAAATAATAACAATAATTTTCCTTTTGTATTCTAATACAATGCATGCCTTGTTTCAATTCTTTGGCAGAGAAACAGTAACTTTGTCATCGTTTAGAAGTTCACACGTGGATGAATATGAATCTAATTGAAGGCTTATTTTAGGAATCTTGCGAAACTCCATTTTACTAAAATCGCTCGTAATTATGAAACGAAAAGACCGATTTCGACCAATACAAATTTTGATTCTAAGTTAGCCTTTATTCTATGCAATACACTTTGAAGAATCGAAGTCGTAAAGTAAACTCCGTCAATAAAAATTAAACACAAAGTAAAGTAAACATCCCACTTTTTTTCTGACCCACCCGGTATATGAAATTAAAATAACAAACCTGCACAATAACTCATAGGGCATTCTGGTGCTGCTGATAGTCGGTGAAGATAGAAGGAATCTGATCCAACACGACATTTTCTTATGTTGATGCTCCATGTTCTTGCACAACAATTGTCTTTCTTCCTAGCACAAACAGCAACACTTATTTGTTGACCATCCTGAGTAGGGTAGGCACCATTCAGCCATATTGGTCCTTCAGTACCTGCATTTAATGAATTAAGGGATTTCAGGAGAATCTAACACGGGGGTGCAATTTTTCCTGCATCTCTACGTGAGCAATTTCATTTAATTTTCATGTTATCAATATTTAGAAAAGAAAAAAAAAATTTCAGCTAATATCAAAATACTTATTCCTCAGAATTTGGTAATCAATAAAGCAGGTCAGAAAATAAAAGTAACTCCCTCCCCCATCTTGGACCACAACAACGAATCAGGACACGCTATGTCATTAGAAGATTTCTCAGTGTTGGATAGAGCTTATTTCGATTTGCTTATTGTTGAAAGTGTAATAACTTTAACTGATCGTCCTTCACTTAATTCCCAGCAGTCTTCCATGCCCTAGCTTTTTTTTAAGGTATTGTCCCTCGGGCTTGCCCCTATATTTACTTTTCACATAAGAATTATAATCACGCAATTTTAGTTGTTATTTGTCTTTATATATATAAATATAAACATATAAATATAGCCTCGTGCTTTCAAATATGTGTATTCTGAAGATTAAGCACAGTTTTGCTTCGAAAAGTCAAGCATAACAAACATGGCCTGTCTTGAATAATGTATTTAATCGGATTTGTCTTAACTGAAATTGTCACTAATATACATGGCATTGTCACCATCTTGGATTTGTCTCTTTCTTGGATTCGTCATGTCAACTTGAATATAATTTGGACTGAAATATGACCGAAATACGGAAAACGCTCTAAAAAGCATACGAAATGATTTGTAAATTATTTGAAGAAGTCCTTACCGCATGCATAAGGCTTCGGGCATGATGTTGGCATCTGTGTTCCTCCTTTGCTTGTAAACCGGAACCATCGATTTGCAACAGCAGTGTCACAATGATGAGGGGTATTTGATGATCCATTGTATTTGATACTTCGTTGCCAATTGCTTTCATGAACATAACTCGTCAGGCACGGATCTAGGATAGGAAATCAAATTTGGAGAATTTGTTCCAAGTAGGAGAACTCGTGTTTCGTGAAATTATGGTGCCTGCTAACTGACCATGTCTGATTATGAATAAAGTTGACATGTACCATACAAGCGAGAACCATGTAACTAAATATGGTGAATCAGAAAATATTTAGATGCTTGTGCTAGGTTTTTGCGTTGCCCTAAGTTTGCAAGCTCGAGGACGGTGTTCTTTTGGACAATTTTCCTCTGTTGCATAATCGTCAGTAGCATCCAACATAAAGACCCATTGCTAACTATGATATTTTGCATGGCCGTACACAGCTCAAATATTTAGGGGGGCAAATGGGGGAAATTTCCTCAAATCTGGTTAAAATTACAGCAAATTTATTGTTCTTTTGGGATATTTAGGGGGCAACTGCCCCTGCTGCCCCTATGCTGTGTACGGCCCTGATCCTTTGCAGGCCCAAAGTCCAATTTCCAATGATACGAAGGTCGTTTCAGGCGTAAGTTCTATTTGTTTTGAATTTCATTCCGCACGCAAAGGATCATGGTTAGCAATGGGTCTCTAAAATTGTGGATATTTTCTATCGTGCAAACCAGGGGTGTCGAGAGTCAGGCCGGGCCCTGGGGTGAATCCCCTCTCAGTGGATTTTTCGAGCCCAAACAATTATCTAGTAATATAATATATAGACGCAACAAATTTGACGGACCCCTTTGGGGCCTGAGCTCCGGGATGCTTACCCCCTTTAGCCCTCTCGACACTACTGGTAAAACTACCATGACGAAGAACAGTCTCGTTAAAAAAATCAACGGGTAAAATTTGGAAGGAGATTCCTTGCAAGCAATTTTAAAGTAAATCAACGGAGTTTAAAGCAGCTTAGCTAGGGGGACGAGGTCAATCTAAATATAACCTCTTGTATTTGATGCTCTCGGTCGATGAAAAAAATAGGAACATAAGTGGCGCGTGTCGTTCTTTTGTGTTATGTTTAGATTAGGTCGCTAAATCTCTGTTCAGTTACTCACAACTAGGAAAATATGTTGCAAGTTTAAAATCTTCTCAAGAGGATGAAGCAAGGGGCAANCTAGGAAAACATGTTGTAAGTATAAAATCTTCTCAAGAGGATGAAGCAAGGGGCAACAAAGGTAATTCAGAAACGATCCTCAATAGGCTAGCAGTTTTAAAAAGAGCACAATAGCACAACGAATAAAACAAGCTTGGTTTGATGGGTTAAATTTGACAGGCATCGAAAGATAGTGGCCCAAGCTATTTTTATAATGGTTTATTGCCTCTATCTAAGTAACGTTTTCTGTCGAAGAAAAAAGCAGAAATAACTACGGTGTAGACTGATTTTTAGCTTCTGAAATCGGGCGTCCCGAAAATGAACCCAGGTTTGAAAAACAGCCAAAGTTTTATTACGAGAACAAATCTTCAAATTAATTTTTTTGGCAAGTAGATCAATGATCAAATTTGTTCCCATGTATTGCTTATGTTTTTTGTTTGGTTTGAAAATTAGCAAACCTGGCTAATTTTAGGGCTGTCTGGTTTAGAAGAATGCTGCAAAACACAGATTATTACCAGATTATAACTTCGTCATACATGCAAGAAAGAAATGCACACCGTGGTTGGAGACTTGAACGATTAGGAAATATCTCGGAATTTTGACTCTTAGGCAAGATTTATAATGCAGCTTGAACAGAATGGCTCAAAATAATGGTTTTCAGTGTGCCACTTTATACCCTTTAAGTCACAAAAGTAAGTATTTTATTATTTTTAAAAATACCTGGATCATTGACAAAACAAGTCAAAAAGACATTTTAATGATAGGCCGCATAATAGAGTTTTCGTGATTTTTTAATGCGGGCCTTCTTTTTGGGACACCTGGTATATTTAGTTGGATCTATATTGTACACAACTAACTTACATCACTGTTATCAGCATAGCATGGCAGCTGAATGTAAACAATGACAATTTATCAGATCATTGTAAATCGCTCATCGATTACACGTATCACACCCATCGTAAATCGATGACATGTATGTAGATGAACTTGAAGAAATATTCAAAAGTAAATCCCAACATCAAGTAGTGCCAACATCGTAGATATGTTTGCCACATTCGCAAATTGATTGTCCATTATTCTTAAAGTTTTCGGCAGAAGCACTAAAATGTCTTCAAGTTTTAGGATCTTTGCTCTTAGCAAGTCCCATTTATATAAGTGTAAGTCGTGCTTCAAAAATTTAGCATTTCAGTAGTTTAGAGGAAAAAGTTAATCGATGGTGCCTGAGTTAGTAAGAGCATTTTGCAACAGCACCAGGTGAGTCGAAAACTATCCACTGTTTGAAAAACATCTTGCAAAAACTACGCAACCACTTCATAAAATTTTAAGTCCTTTGTCTCAACGGAGCTTCAATGTAATTTGTGATATCTTTTTCATAGTTTTGAATGCTTTACTTCTATCAAAAAATAATTGTAAGCCAAAACTCAACTAACTCAAATTGTTCAAAAACAGTCAAAAGTTTGCTCTTTAATCCGATACAGATTCTTTTCCGTGCCTATTATAAATTGAAGGAAATCTTTTATCAGTTGCCCTGTCAGTATAAAACAATACTCTATGCGTAAAAAACAGTCTTTCACCTTTCTAATTGTTGGAAAGCGAAATAACTGGAGCCATTCAAGTCTATTTTGTATAGCCACAGCCCAGCTAAATCAATTGCTCTTTGCCCGAGAGCACAATCAAGCATTGCAAATTTGTAGAAAAATTTCCAAAATAAAGCGAACGCTTGAATCAGGCCTTGGAGTTAGCATTTCGCCAATCGATTTCATAGTTTTACAGTATGATTTGTCAAACAGTGGATCCATTTTTTACTTGATTTGATTTGATTGATTTGATTGATTGATTTGGTTGATTTGATTGATTTGATTGATTTGATTGATTTGATTGATTTGATTGATTGATTGATTTAATTGATTTAATTGATTTGATTGATTGACTTGATTGATTCCATATATTTAAGGAGGGTAACCCTTCAGCAAATGCTGTTTTCAAGGGCCCTCCATTTAAAATACATTACAATGAGAAATATTACAATATACTCACCCGGTAGCATCCATTTTTTTTATTGGCACTCCAGTACAAAGCAATTAGAGGTTAAAAACATTAGCTTTCTACAGTCGATTTGTCAAGTTGCTAATGAAAATAAAGCAATCCTCGTAGGATGCTTTAAAACGTTGTTGTCAAAATCACCGGAGGTGCATGCGAAAAGAGAGGACTGGGCATATAGTAGAATGATAAATCTAAAAGTCTGCCGCTGGAAGAATATAGTGTGTACATTATACACACAATCAAACGAGAAGGTAGCAAATGGCATTAATTTGCTAATGACAAGCGGGGCAATCAAATCGAGTTTAGGCCGCTCCAATCATTCTTCTCTCAAGAGAAGCGATCCCACATTACAAAACTTTTCACTGTTTACCCGGGGAGAATGAAGGATAATTTGTTGGTAGGTGCAATGCTCATATCTAAATCTTTGATACAAAAAGTGGAGACCGTAGGGGTGACAAAACAAGGGCGATGCTACTCTACTCAAATTCCACCAATCATACTCAATTTAAAATAAATGGTGAAAATCTTAAAGCTTTTCGAAGACTTTTCAAAATTCTACCTCAGAAATATAAAATCATGATAAGTTACAATACTGATTTTCCTGTGCTAGATATCATGTAAAAATAAAGAAGATGTCTTACCTATAGTAATACAGGTGTATCTGACTTCTATGTACTTAAAGATACCATGACATGGGTCACCAAACCAACCATTAGTTGCATACAGATGGCAAGACCTTTGATCTTGACATCTCCCTCTAATGACACCCGATGCGCTACCAGATCTGCAATTTGTATTGCCAGTGTTATGTGCAGAGCAAATTCCTCTCGATTCTCTTCCATATATTGCTCGATCGATTCTCATTTTCTGTCCAGCATTGCAGCTGATTGTTCGTCTTTGCCCCTCGCAAATGTGAACTAGAAAGAAAATAATATCAAAAGATGCAAAGTCATCGTGTGTGGTACAGTCAAACTCGCATAAGTCGGACTCGCATAAGTCGGATATTCGCATAAATCGGACAAATACGGACATGCCTGAAAGTCCCACCAATATCTTTCGTTTGAAATTACTTCTCATATGTCGGACTTCGTGTGAGTCGGATAGTTTTCCCTGCTCCGAAGCGATCAGACATATGCGAGTTTGACTTTACAGAACTCTGAAAATCAGGTTGAGTAAGTGAATTATCTTATCTGACACTAGTTGCAGCAAATCCCAAGATAAGATTTGTTTCATTTTCATTTAATATTCTTTATACACAACTTAACCCTTCAGCAAATTGAAATATAAGGGGTGGGCCAAAAAAAAGATAAAACCCCCAAGATAAAAATTTTCTGAACAACTTTCAGAATGCAAGATTTTGATAAAAATTGTATGGCATTAAGAACGACATAAACTACACCTCGTGCTACACCTAGTGCAAATCAGCTCATTATCAGCTGTAGTTAGAGAGAAAGGAGGTTTTGAAAAACGATCGTCGCGAAAACCACTGCAACGAAACCCTGTCCCTAAATGTCGCACAAATACTCTCTGCTGTTCAAACACCCGCATATAAGAACCTAGTGGATTAAGAACCTACAGGCAGAAGTATTCAAATTAGACCCCCATTTTATAAGAAACTATTGTATAATTCATTGTATAAGAACCCAGGCTGACTTGCAAAATTGTAGGTTCTTATATGCGGGTGTTTACTGTACTAGCCTGATTCACAACTGGGCTGCAAATCAGGCTAGCAGTTTACCGACACCCCCGATATAGAGCAGTTGTGCACACATAAAAATAAAAAATGCTAAATTTTACACCGAAAGAAATGTTTCGCACATACCTCCTTCAGGAAAAGTGACTGAGTCTCCCTCCCACTTCGGACTACTTTGGGGATTTCTCAATTAAACAGCGAGCCATTACATAACTGCTACATCTAGCTAGTAGCTAGCAGTTCCAGTACTGCAGCTCGTTTAACCTTAGGGGAATGTCCGGATCACTACTCTTTACATGCAAGCAAAGATTGACGAACAGAAACTTTCGATTAAAATCACAAGCAGGTAATAGCATCTTTAATCGCGAAAGGTCTTACCTGTAATTGATTCACTGTGCAGCACACAAAACGTTAGCAACACGAATACCACACCAACAGCACCAGCCATCGCTTTGAGTTTGAGATGTGGAAGCTTGTTATTCGATGACAGTTGCTCTAACTCTTTAGGCAAACACAATAGTTTGTTGGAGGGATTTACCAACTATCTTTGCTAAGACATTGCTCAATCACAAAGTACACCTTTGTTTACAGCGTGGGCATAGCCTGGGAATAGTATCAACTTTCATGCTAAAACATGCTAAAACAGCTTATGATAACACAAAGATAGCTGATATATGTTGACAGATCATCACCATTTCAAGGACTATGGGAAGATAAAATCTGGGGGGGGGCTGCCCAATAAAAATTCAATTTTGTACAAAAATTTTGCCTGACTTTAGGCAGAATTTTTGCCCGAATATGGCCGATTTTTGTAAATTTGTCCAACGTTGAGGGGGCTGTCACCCCCAGCCTATGCTTCGGCATGTTCTGTATATGGCAAATATTGATTCGACCTATTCTTGGTGTGCAAGAAATATCACGACAGGAAATAACTTGAAACTAAACAGAAAATTACAACACACTTTAGTGTTGAAATATACTTAACATAAGCCTATGGGAAGATAAAATCTGGGGGGGGGCTGCCCGATAAAAATTCAATTGTTTACGAAAATTTTGCCTGACTTTGTGCGGATTTTTGCCCGAATATGGCCGATTTTTGTAAATTTGTCCAACGTTGAGGGGGCTGTCTAGACTCATTGCAATCTTCGTAGTTTCGCTCCTTGATGGGCTGATAATCGCTACAACTACGACTCATAATCAAACAATTCGAAAAATCAGCCAAAAATCGATGAACCTCGTTTTGATGCCGGGCGCTTAGGGCTCAAAAGGGCCTAGGCCAATTCAACAAGATTCGAACTCACCGATTCTAAAACCCTTCAAATTCATGCTTCATTAAGATTGTAGCGAAAACAAAACCTACCAGTACCAAGATTAGTACTTCTTCTATGTATTGCTTGGACATTCCTTCACTTTGACATTGAAAACCTGCTTTTAAAATCCAAAATGCCCTTTAGATTTCACCACAGCAATCCTCGTCGCTTTCTTCGGCCATTGATGATGGGAGTCTAAAAGGAGGCTAATCCTGGGAGCGAGGTTGAAATGTTGATTTCCTATTTGTCAATTTGGGCATAGAAGACTAATATTTGGAATACTGCAATCTGATTGGTCGCGCCTGCATTCTGGCGCGTTTGGCCGGATTTTCAGATAGTTTGATTATGAGTCCCAGTTGAAGCGGAGTGCCCTCATCCAATTCAATAAACGAAGCGAAATTGGGGCTGAGGGTAGTCAGTCTAGAGGCTGTCGCCCCCAGCCTATGCTTCGGCATGTTCTGTATATGGCAAATATTGATTCGACCTATTCTTGGCGTGCGAGAAATATCACGATAGGAAATAACATGAAACTAAACAGAAAATTACGACACACTTTAGTGTTAAAATATAGTTAACTTTAATCAGCCAAATAAAATACGCAACATATTCAGCTCGAATGAGCGTAGGCGCTGAATCTTGAATAATAGCAAATTCTGGCTAAGAGAACAATAGTCGAAACAATAGTAAGAGCAGAGTTTGGTCGTTTTTACCTGGCTTTTACCACTCTTCGCAAAATGAAGATATCAGATTATTTACAGTTGGAACAATATATAGTTATAAACTAATTCAAATCAACTATTTACATACCGGGTGCGCCAAAAAAAAAATATCCACTTCTGACAAGCCACGATAAATCGTATACTGGACCGATTTTTAAGATTTATGACTTAACCCTATCAAGCCTAGGGTATTTGATGCTCTAGGAAGACTGGGGGGGCTGATTCGGCCCCCCTATTTTATTCCTGTTCTGTACAACATAGAGCCATGAAACTTGGCATATGTATAGTACATCATGAGATGAACCCAAAAATGGAATCTATTTTTAGATATGTCACGTGACCTGCTCATGACGTCACAATATTACAATTTCAAAATCATAAGGGTTCAGTACTAAAAGATTTCAATTGCTGATTACCAGAAAACGAAAAGCAGTAAGGATATCAGTCCACTTATTATGTATTCTATGGTCAAATTGCATTTGCTTTGTAGACAAAATTTATAAAAAAATGATGACGTCATCACACAAAAATTCAAAGAATGTGCGCATGCGCATTGCATAAATACGGTGATTTACTCATCCAAATTTCAAAATAAGTAGTCAGTTCGATAGAGCATCTAAAATAAGTCATATTCCTAGCTTCACGTTAATTTCCCATGTTTCCTGTAGATTTTATTAGGGTTTATTCAAAATTTGTGGCCGACTTCTTTTGAAAATGAATTTTTTTTACCCCCTGGAATGAATTTTNGGTCCGACTTTTATAAGGGTTTAAAAGTTAAAAAAGACATTTCAGACATGAACATTAATTTAAAATTGCATTATTTCTAGACAGCACGTTTTATCAAAAATTCGTGACACCGTTTTGCAGTTCAGGACCTTAAGCCTTAGGTAAATAGATAGTTTTGGTCGAACAATGCCCGATGAGGTACACCAAGATTTTTTCGCAAGGGTGGTCGATTTCGCCTAAAATCTGGAATAAATCTTTTGCGTTTTTATTTAATCAACTGGTTACATTTTTATGGTATTCTACGTTTAATTCTGCTTCTAATAACATATACGTTTGTTTGGTGTAGTTTAAGGAACGGCCGTGAAAAGAAGAGTTTCTTAATCGCTGTCTGAAGGGTTACAGTAACCTTAAACAGCGAGCCATTACATAACTGCTACATCTAGCTAGTAGCTAGCAGTTCCAGTACTGCAGCTCGTTTAACCTTAGGGGAATGTCCGGATCACTACTCTTTACATGCAAGCAAAGATTGACGAACAGAAACTTTTGATTAAAATCACAAGCAGGTAATAGCATCTTTAATCGCGAAAGGTCTTACCTGTAATTGATGCACTGTGCAGCACACAAAACGTTAGCAACACGAATACCACACCAACAGCACCAGCCATCGCTTTGAGTTTGAGATGTGGAAGCTTGTTATTCGATGACAGTTGCTCTAACTCTTTAGGCAAACACAATAGTTTGTTGGAGGGATTTACCAACTATCTTTGCTAAGACATTGCTCAATCACAAAGTACACCTTTGTTTACAGCGTGGGCATAGCCTGGGAATAGTATTAACTTTCATGCTAAAACATGCTAAAACAGCTTATGATCACACGAAGATAGCTGATATATGTTGACAGATCATCACCATTTCAAGGCCTATGGGAAGATAAAATCTGGGGGGGGGGGCTGCCCAATAAAAATTCAATTTTTTACAAAAATTTTGCCTGACTTTAGGCGGAATTTTTGCCCGAATATGGCCGATTTTTGTAAATCTGTCCGACGTTGAGGGGGCTGTCACCCCCAGCCTATCCTTCGGCATGTTCTGTATATGGCAAATATTGATTCGACCTATTCTTGGTGTGCAAGAAATATCACGACAGGAAATAACTTGAAACTAAACAGAAAATTACAACACACTTTAGTGTTGAAATATACTTAACATAAGCCTATGGGAAGATAAAATCTTGGGGGGCTGCCGGGGGGCTGCCCGATAAAAATTCAATTGTTTACGAAAATTTTGCCTGACTTTAGGCGGATTTTTACCAGAATATGGCCGATTTTTGTAAATTTGTCCAACGTTGGGGGGGGGGGCTGTCGCCCCCAGCCTAGCCTATGCTTCGGCATGTTCTGTATATGGCAAATATTGATTCGACCTATTCTTGGCGTGCGACAAATATCACGATAGGAAATAACATGAAACTAAACAGAAAATTACGACACACTTTAGTGTTAAAATATAGTTAACTTTAATCAGCCAAATAAAATACGCAACATATTCAGCTCAGTCGAATGAGCGTAGGCGCTGAATCTTGAACAATAGCAAATTCTGGCTAAGAGAACAATAGTCGGAACAATAGTAAGAGCAGAGTTTGGTCGTTTTTACCTGGCTTTTACCACTCTTGGCAAAATGAAGATATCAAATTATTTACAGTTGGTACAATATATAGTTATAAACTAATTCAAACCAACTATTTACATACCGGGTGCGCCAAAAAAAAAACTATCCACTTCTGACAAGCCACGATAAATCGTATACTGGACCGATTTTTAAGATTTATGACTTAATCTTAAGCTGAAATACAGAATTAGATTATAGTATTTTTTGTAAATTTTTAAGTCTTCTGTTTCTTGAGCTATAAGCGAGTTTCTTAAAATTTTTGTTCTCGAAAACTCTGAAAATGATAAAAAAACGTCTGCCGGGTCAACCGCAAGTGGCTACAAAATAACAGGAAGCCGCTCTGAAAACATCGCGGCTAATTTAATCTTAATAACCCCAACCTATGACAACAATATTTTTCAAAAAGCAATCCACGCGTCTCGTACCGTCCATGGACATAGTTCACACATCAATTGCTGTATTGAAGTCGTTTTATCCGAACCGGCAGACTTAAGATGACGTAAGACAGTTTTGTGGTTTCAGATTCAGGTGTTGATGTAATGCGATATCAACTGTTATAAGATACAACCACAGGGAACCAGACAGCGCGTTTTTTGAATGGGCAACACTGATAGACGTTATAATTTGAAAGTCACGTTATGTTATACACGGATTAACAGGACAGCAATTGCTCCGTGTACTATGTCACGAAAACAGCAGTGCGAATAAACCCACTTCATTAGGCGCCCTTGCTTTAGGGATATCATCTTAAGAATTGCAACAGTTTAAGGTCATGCCTTTGGACATGATATCATTTTGTGCAAGTTCGCAATTTATGTGATAACGATCTGTACTTTTTCGGGTGCCCTACCATAAAAACATATACATTTTGGAGTATAGTTTATGAAAACCTAATAGATACTGAGATATGGTCTTTTCTAAGTCCAAAATGGCAAACCGCTGCCACCTCTCCTTTGAAGTTACCCACCACCCGGGCTTACTGAGCCACGTAGCAGTCTCTTTTCTATCTAGATTTGGCGATGCTTTACGATTGCATGCAATTAGGGTGGATTAGTGCATGATTGTGTTGACCAAGATAAATACTCATTAAAAAACAAGATTGAGCTACTTTGGGTTAACATAATTTCGTTTCTTAGTAAAATATTTGGCGATAAATTTAAACTATAGGTCCGTTGAGTTCAAAATACAATATGAATAAATAATACAGTTCGTATGTCAAATAAAAAACATCGTGATGTATCTATCTACCAACTGGCGTACAAAAAATTATATTAATGCAAAGTGGTAGCAAAATTATTTCACCACAGGAGGACCTCAACTGTCCATACTTCTTCCATGATGGCGGGTAGTCATGTCTCTGTCAAATGTTACAAAAGTTGAACATAATTTCCTCGAGGTTCCCACTGAGATTCTAAACGCATTCTATAACTAATTAAACATTCCCATTTGGGTTCAGAGCCCAAACCAAAGTCATGAAACTTCGGGGCTGTAAATTACTCTTGATATCTTGACTTACCATTTATCTCGGATATAATGTGTCTCAGATATAAAGTACCAAATCAGCCGGTTCCTTGAAGTACGTTATAACTGTAACAGTTTGATAGGAAAGATTGAGACTGTAGAGAAATTATTGATTTCAAATCCCGGGTGCGCCAGAACATCCAGGTGTTCGAAAATTCGTTGTACCTAGAATACTGAATGCATTGGACTGAAATGAATTTTGCTTGATAGCAGAAAAACCGAAGTATTTTTGTGATTTTTCTCTTGTTGTTTTAGCACTTCAAAATCCTTGGTTTTGAAATGCACGAAAAAAGCCTATAACCCTCCATAAAATCGCAAGGAATCACCTCACGTTGAATAATACGAACGTCTATTTCTTATGCTCCAGGGTTGAAAATAAAACTTCAGACCACATTCTTTACACGGGTAAGAGATATAGTCGACATATTTATTGCCATGGGAATGAAAAATTAGTAATTGCCTAAAACTTCATTTATCATAACTCTTGAGGGAGATGAATTGACCTTACGTATTGTTGTGTGCGAGGAGATCCTTACGATTTGATCGAAGAGTTTAGGCCCTTAGGGTTTCAAGCAGTTTGCAAACAGTTTTTCGTAAAGACTAATTTAACGATATTTTCAGTGTTCAAAAAATTCAACATGAATCGCACGGTTAGTGCATCTCTTCCAGTTCTTGTTGCTTGTCTGAGATTGTTCTTGCATTATCTCTACCTTTGAAGTATACACAGCATAGTAGAGTTTCGATTTAGCGATCCCTTTAAATAAACTTGGCAGCCAGGCAACATTCAGAATGGGTATCTTGCAAGATAAAATGGGTTCAACTATCATTCTAACATCTTAACTTCATGACGGAAATCATTGCCTTGAAAGTTGCAATATTCAAAATCATGCATTTTTCATCAATAGCTTGATACCTTATGATCTCCTCCGATTTGTCTTCCATTCAAATTGTGCTACAGGAGGGACAGTGTTCCAGTGATTTGGTCAACATCTTCTACTCTTCCGAAGATACCAACGACAGTGACTGATGCAGCTTGAATCTTAAAGGAAATAAAAAATATATCAGTGTTCTGTTCTCTACCATGAGGCTAATGTCATGGTTTGGTATCACTAATACAGTGCTCTTTAACATAACTTTTGCATATTTCAAAAAGCCTAATGAGCGGGAGACCCTGGCTTGAACAGATTTAATTTGTTCATCCCAAACGAGATAATTGTCAACTTGGACTCCAAGATACTTAATAGATACACATTTTCAACGGTGTTAATTACAAACCTGTGTTCTTCCTGCATCGACAACAAGGTAACATGGCAGTTCCGCTGCTTTCGCTTGGTTCTCCATTTCCATAAGATCAGCAGCACTACCACCTCTCAGAACTATTTTTGTTGACCTAAAATAAAAAACAATTAAATCTCTAAGTTTCTTTTTACTCCCTAAATTCAAAGAAGATAGTTTTTGTACACACTAGTTGTTGTTCGAATGAAAGCTAAAATTTCAGGTCAGCCGTTTGTGAACCTGTGGCTTAATAACAAAGTCATCCAATTTTCTAGGTTTTATCATTGTTTTAAAGGGTGGAGTGGGTAAACTGGGTCAGAGCGGGGCAAAAGGTCATTTGATGTTTTACTTTTAAAATTGAGGCAGAGTGTCTTTGGTTGCAATTTGCAACTTTTTAATGAACAAAACGCCTTTCAATGAACAAAATGTTCATGGAAGACCCTGATTTTCTTAAAATAAAGAACAATAACCATGAAATCCACGGATTTGCAATGACCCATTTTGCCCTACTTGGACCTATTTTGCCACCACCTTTACCCTACCTAGCACGCAAAATTTTCGCTCTAAAAACTTAGTTTGTCAAAATCGGTCAATGTGTTCTCAGTCTATAAGCAAATAGATGAATATGTATCCCCTAAGATCTTCAAAACAGTATTAAATTTACAGATCAAATTTTTTTAACTTCCCATTTCACATTAATGACAATCAGATGCTTCCTGCAGGTGTTTTTGTCGAAGAAGATAGAAGATTGTGGTTTCTAAGAAAAGACAACAAATTTGATCAGGCCTAGCGATGAATATTTAGTTTGAATCAATTGGAAATATATTTTAAAGTAATGAACTTTCAATATCAATGTTTCAGCTTTCAAAACACTGATACCACCAAACAAGGTACCTATATTCAAGGTAACTACCGGGTATCCCAAAAAACTGTATACAAGTTTGAAAAATGCTAACGCCAGGAGTTTTCGTCAAATCACCTAAATACTATTTTTATGTTGACCCTCAATGGCTGAATTAAAAATTGATATTTTTCTTATAATTTTCGGTAACTTGGTTGGAGAAGCAAGGGCAGATTTCGTTTTCGACCAATCAGCGCATTTGTTGACATTTCTGGCCTTGACCAATCAGCGAGCTCCATTTTTTAGCACTGACTGGCATGACGTCATGTCAATAGGGGAAGCTGTGGGAAAAACCTCTCCCCCTATATCGCTCGAGCTGACAGTGGTTATCCAACTTTTGAACTGTTTATTGTGTTTACGTCAATCTTTAGTAAATTTTGAAACTTTCTGCCGATGCAATTTTTGATTGCTAATGTTTTTCAAGAGAAAAACGTATTTTTAATCTCGCTTCAATTTCGAGCCCTCGGTTAGGATGCTTTCCTTGCCTGAACTTGAGTCTCCCAGTCGAACTTCATTTTTCAATCAATTTTTCCTACTTCCCCAGGAAAGGACAGGTAAAATCCCAACGCATAATTTAAGATATGGAGAATTTCATACTGAATCTGGAACTTTTATTCCGCTTAATATCGCTCCAGAATTTCCGAAGAAATTTAACATTGTGGTACTGGAAATTATGGCCTGAAATTGTTAGCCTGAAATTGTTAACGGCAGCTAGCCTGCCCTAGGCTCAACCAGAAATTGCCAGCAGAATTATTTCCATCAAGAAAGCATAAATGGATAGGTACTCACTAGTCTTTCATCTGCTACGACGAAGCAAGACTCCATACGTCCAAACATACACTGCTTTCATGTGTAAACAACGACTTTACCAACGATAAATTAAATAATTTGTACAAGTTTCACCACAATGTTTTTCATCCAGCCACCGTAAATACTTGCCCGAAATGAACAAGCCATACGCCATCAAATGTCTGAACAGAAAAGATAGCGAAATTGACAAGTTCACAAAAGCAGTTGTTTTTT
>REGM01000373.1:122874-165796 GCA_004194415.1 Aurelia aurita
AACTATTTTTGCATTATTCTGAAAATATGACAACTTTCAAATTCTTATGGAAAAAGGACCGCAATTTTTCCACACTACCCTTATATATCTGGTGAAAGCTCAGAATTTCCTCTACAACCCCATATAAAGGAAGTTTTGTGCGGCAAGCCTGATTTTTTACTAAAATTACATTTTTCGAATAGTTCTCAAAGGGGTCTGGAAACCGGAAATTCAACTATTTTTGCATAATTCTGAAAATATGACAACTTTCAAATTCTTATGGAAAAAGGACCGCAATTTTTCCACACTACCCTTATATATCTGGTGAAAGCTCAGAATTTCCTCTACAACCCCATATAAAGGAAGTTTTGTGCGGCAAGCCTGATTTTTTACTAAAATTTCATGTTTCAAATAGTGCTCAAAGGGGCCTGGAAACCGGAAATCCTGGAGACGAAGATGTCCTGAAAATGTCAGCTGGTTTCGATAACGGGTTTTGGAGATAACGGATAACTGGTTGCGATAACGGGTTTTGGAGTTATGCGCCCCTGAAGTTTTGACCCTTTCAGATCTGAAAATGTTATAACTTTAAATTGCTGTAATTTGCTTGCACGTTGAATTTTTTTGCTGGGATTTGGTGAAAGGCTGTTGAATAAAGGCTTGTGTGTGGTTTCATTTTATTTTCATGTCCAACGAAGTCATTTGAAACATTGTTGAAAATTGACGATTTTCCTCAAACAGCGAGTGTCAGTGCGTATGCACAAAAGAGCCGAGGCACTCTGAAAATTCGTTTTAATCAGCTAATATTTTCCAAATAATTTAGGCATGCCATTAGCAGTTACATTGTGACCTTAAAACAGTGATCAGAAAGGGTCTACTGGAAATACGGGCGATTCTCACAGAGAGTAGACTCAATTATTGGCCGGGGCCCATTTTGAACAAAAGGCTCCCTGTGAAGTTTAGCCATAAATGTTTGCAGTCATCTGTTGATGAAGCTGTTCCAGCCAAACGAGCAGATCTAAATTAAGCTTGGGACTATTTACATAGATTACATCATTCTGAAATCTGATTTAGGCGAGCCACGCGCTGACGAAACTCAACGAAACTCAACGAAACTCACTTGAGCAGTGCGGGTGAAAACAGCCGTAATTTTCATTGCAGCGTAGTATTCTAGCCTTTTAGGAGTTTATATTGTTTACATGAAAATGAAGAGACCTAAAAGTCGTTTCTGTTTTATTCAGACAAAAATGCCTACATTAGGCCCACGAAAATAAAAAAATTCAAGGATACTCACTTTTTTACATTTGAAAGAGATCAGTTCAGTTCTTTATTAGTCGAAAAAGTGAGTTTCGTGACATTTTGATCCTACAATTCTAAATGCAACCGTCAATAGTCTATATTTCTATCCTAACATCCCTGTCACTGTTTGCGTGTATCAATTCACTTCTAAACATTATTTTGAATTTAATATGGATTTATTTTCCTACGCGAGTCCATTTGAGTATCGTTGCTACGGTCGAGTTGCTTCATTTTACTTATGAAATCTATTGTGATTCGCGTTAGGACAATAGGAAATACAACGGTTAGTTTAAATTGAAGCATTCTGAACCCAGACATAATCTAGCATCTAGCATCATGAGAGCAGAACTACGGACGATGTAATAAATCCAACTTTTAATCCATGACATCTTGCTCGGCTTGCTCCGCGACATATTGTTAAGACCGATTTGTTTACCTTTGATCCGTTCTCCCAATCAAACAGAGCTGTTAAACAATTCTCGCACAGGAAACAAGCAAAGTCGCAAGGCATAATCACAAGCTTTGTCTGTTGAAGAACAATCCATCAAATAGGGTACAATCCGTAAAGTAGGGTACAATGTTTGTAATGTAATTGAATTGGTTTATTAAAAAAAAAGACTTCGCGTCACAACCAGTCAGGGCATGGAAGGCTGGTAAAGCACAGCATTTATCGGGACCAAGAGCCCTGGCCAAAAGTTGAGCTGGCAAAATTCTGTGGTCTTTTCCTGTCCCAAAAGAAGCCCATAGCTCTGAAACTTCAATTGTTGAGGCAACTTTGATTGCAAGAACCATGACATCAGTGTCTACGCTGCTAATCATGATAGCTTCATGACCGTGAGTCATGGCTTCAGCAACATCCAGCATGATACGTGTATCCTCTTCTTCATGGTTGCAAGGAGTGAGCTGATTTTGTCTTTGTGGGTAAATCTCGACCTCTGCACCTGTTGTCACGACTATCTCCTTTTTGGGCACCTCTTCTTTGCATCCTTCTGATGACAAGAATCTAAAGAGCTCTTTCTTGTTTTCTTCTAAGCAAAGGAACTGATGCTAATTCTTTGGAATTGGTACTGATGGTTGCACTCTTCTTCTCACACCATCTCCTGTCTTGGCCCGTGTCGCTGTTTTAAGACTGGCAGTCACGTATTACTCTCAAACTAAATCTAATTGCTTTAAATTCTCCAGCTGAAGTGAAACGTATGGCAAAAACTTCTTCTCGCTATATTTCTCAAATATGCTGCATTCTTTGGGTCTGAGAATTTGTACTATGATCCTTCCGCTAAAGAAGGAGGGTATTTTCGGTTTTCGTGTGAAAAAAGCTTCCTCTATTTCCCTCCTTTTAGCTGGCAGCCAATATAAAGGTGACCAAACAGATGAGCATCATTCTTCGCAGCATTCAGTTTGAGATCGATTTTGCTTTCTTTGCGCTTTCCATGATTGCTAAAAACTGCTGACTTATTCAGATGAATCTTCTCTTTCAGAGAGACTGAACGGGCCATCAAGCTACTGCTTACAAGGGCGTCACCACGGAAGTGGACTAGGGTGGACATGGACACCTCAGTTTTTCTGAGGGTGGTTGTTATTTATAAGCAAAACGATGTAAAAAAGGCTGGGTATTCAGAACATAATTCCTTACTAAGTCCACCCCACTTTTTTAGGTTAGCGATGCTCCTGACTGCTTACAAACTCATCTTAATTTCAGAAGTCTGCTGTTTACTTATGGATCACATATGTTTTTACTCTCCAGTGAAAGCAGATCTTTTATTTCTTCTCTAAATGGACTTCCACGGTCCAAAACGTCTTATAGAAGGCATCGAGTGTTTTGCAAATCTCTTGTTGAATGCAGACGAATCTTCATGATGTGCATTACTAAATGCTTGTTCTTCTTCCGTATTTTCTTCAAATTCTTGCACTATCCTTGCAACTTCTGGACGCGAGACCATCAAACTTGGAAGGTCATTGCTACTGTCAGTTAAAACAATCATTCGCCCATCACCTTTCATCTTCTCATTCATCTGCTCGTGTGCCTGATCCAGCGAAATTGCAGAGAACATATTAGCTGACTTCTGAACGCAGAACTTTCCGCAGGCATGTCGTTCAAATGAACTGGAAGCCAGTGCGCATAGTTGTGGCGATCCAGCGAGAAAACCATGGCCCAAGTTCATTCATGACTGAAAAATGCAAGGAAAAGTTGCATTCGGGGGATGATCGTACAAGCAGCATGATTGTTTCTTCCAATTCCATCACAATAATAATAGCTGAACATTTAGAAAAATGGAAGAGGCAAAAGAAGACAATCATAAAATGTATAAAAACGGAGAAAAGAAAACCCCAAGTAGCATATCACTAAAGCTTCAACAATAATATGTTTGAGCGCCATAGGATTAGCTAGTGCAAACAGATTTTTCATACTATCAACGATTATAAAGATACAGCTGGATTCTGTGCCACAAGTTTCAGGTGTGTTTTGCCTAAACACACACAAGCCCACTGCAACATGAAGAAACTCTACCGGGACAGTACAAAAAAACAATCCCCGTTTGAAAGGCCACTGCTCCCTGGATATCAAGACGATAATATTGGCAGATATGTTATTTAATGGTGACATGCTCAAACAGAGTTTAAAAATTTACCTGACTGAGATCGGCCACTCTGTTCTGCAATTGTGCAGGATTTTCTTGAGAAAGCCCCTTTAAGAAACCTTCAAAAAAGGCCTAAAATCATGAGCAAATTTTCCTAATACTTCTGCCTTACAGCAATGATTTCAATGATTTCAGCATGTGTTCTACTCTGTACTCTTGGGAGGATGAAATCGCTCGGAATAATGTTGTTATGCTCCCGGGGATGGTACTTTCATCCTCCCAAAGCGATAACACGTGCTAAAGGATGTGCAAGTCATTGCTGTAAGGCAGAAATATGAGAGAAATTTGGTTGTGATTTTATGCTGTTTTTGAAGGTTTCTTGAAGGAGCTTTCTCAAGAAAATCCCTTATAATTTCAGAACAGAGTGGCCGATTTCAGTCAGGTAAGATTTAGAATTTATTTGAACATGTCCACTATTAAACAATATATTTACCAAAATATTACTCCCTCGATATCCAGAGAGTAGTGGCTTCTCAAACGGGGATTGTTTTTTCTGACTCACTCGATATGTATTCATTGTGTTCAGGCATTTTCATTCAGAAAACAGCATTTTTATGATTTGAAGATTAAAATTTATATATATAGTTGGTATTTATTAGTTTTTGCTTTGTTACACAACTTACACCTTAATCGAACTGTAAATAAACTGATTATCATTGTTATTATTATTAAATAATAAAAAGACATCCAAAGCTTTTAAAAGACATTTTTTGATATGAAATGTAAATTGTCTGTACCACACCAGGGGTAACAAAGATACACATTATATATACCGGATGTCCCAAAAAAAAGTACTCACGTTTGTTTGAATGTAGTGCCATATTGAAAAGCGACAGGAATTTGTGGTATCGATTGTCACAGTTCAAAAAGGCTAACTTTTATGTCAATAGTTTGATTTTCATTCACTGTAGGTTGAAAATTCTTGGAGTTATGAGTTCCGAACGCAAAGACCATCATCAAGACTAAAACAGTAGGCCTAAATGTTATGAAGGAGTCAAGCACAGGTCGTTCAAAGTTTTAAAAGGTTCAATATCAACACACTATAATTCTATAATTCTTTTGAAAGCAAACAATATTCAAATAGGTAATGCCTTGCTATTGAAGCCTTTTAAAACTTTGGACGACCTGTGCTTGACTCCTTCATAACATTTAGGCCTACTGTTTTAGTCTTGACGATGGTCTTTGCGTTTTGGAACTCATAACTCCAAGAATTTTCAACCTACTGTGAAAATCAAATGATTGACATCTAAGTTTAGCCTTTGTGAACTGTGACAGTACATACCACAAATTTCTATCGCTTTCCAATATGGCGCTACGTTCAAACAAACGTGAGTAATTTTTTTGGGACACCCGGTATATACTTTAGATTTAGACGAATAAGAGTTTTTAAGAAAAAGGGTCCTATCACTAACAATATTATAAATCAGAAACAAAGGGCTGTTTTCTTTTTGAAAATCAAGAAATAGGGTCAATTTTTCAATTTTCGAGCAAGAATGCCAGTTCTTTTGGTACACAATAGCACTAGCCTGCACGCAGCCTCAACTACTCCTCAAAGGAAAAGTTGAGTCTGCGCAACAACGAAGCAAAGCTTGCACACTGACGCTGCAAAAACTGGTAGCCNGCACATGATCCCTGTGGTACTCCAAATCTCAATTCTGATTCATCTGATATTATGTTATCTATGTTAACACGTTGAGTCCTAGACTCTATGTAGGAATTAAACCATTTCAAAGCTGTACCTGCTACTCCAAAACATGACTCAAGGACTTTCATCAAGATTAAATGATCAACAGTATCAAAAGCTGCAGACAGATCTATAGATGCCAAAAATGATACTTTGTGGTTATCCGCTGCAATGAGCAAGTCATTTTGTACTTTAACAAGTGCAGTTTCAGTGCTGTAATGTTTTCTATAAGCAGACTGGTAGCTAGGAAGTAGATTGTGTTCTTTCAAATGAGGTATGAAACTAGACAGTGCAGCTTTTTCAGCAACTTTGGAAATGAATTGTAAGTTGCTGACTGGTCTGTAATTTTTGTTGACCAACTCTAAAGATAATTTCTTCAGCAAAGGTATCAGTATTGCCTCTTTCCAATTACTTGGAAAAGTCCCATTTGCAAGAGAAAGATTCACCATTTTTGTGATCAGGGGCAGTAGAACATCAATATATTCTTTGACTAACCTGGTGGGGAAAGGATCAAGATGGCAGTCAGTTGTTTTTGAATCAACAATCAGCTTTCTAATTTGGTCTGCACCAATTTCTGGAAATTTCTCAAATTTATCAACTGAAACCATTATTGGTTCATACTGCTCAAATTTGTCTAGCTCACTTCTTATTTTCTCAATTTTGGTCCCAAAGAAGTTTGAGAAATTCTCTGCAAGTTCTGTTCTATTACCCGGCGGCAATGGATTTCTCTTAGTATTGTTTGTAATTTGATTAACAACCTTAAAAAACTTTTTGCTGTCATGGGGCACATTCTTCTATTTTTGACTTGATAAAGGAAGATTTCAACTCTCTTAATTTATTATTGTAACTTGATCTCAGTGTTTTAAAGGTTCTAAGATTTTCCTGAGACTGTTGTTTGTGCCACTTTTGTTCAGCTTTACGCAAAGAACGTTTCAAAACCTTCAGACTAGGGTCATACCATGAGAGGAGGGGTCTAACTGTAACCATCTTGGTTTGAACTGGGGNGCGGCAATGGATTTCTCTTAGTATTGTTTGTAATTTGATTAACAACCTTAAAAAACTTTTTGCTGTCATGTGCACATTCTTCTATTTTTGACTTGATAAAGGAAGATTTCAACTCTCTTAATTTATTATTGTAACTTGATCTCAGTGTTTTAAAGGTTCTAAGATTTTCCTGAGACTGTTGTTTGTGCCACTTTTGTTCAGCTTTACGCAAAGAACGTTTCAAAACCTTCAGACTAGGGTCATACCATGAGAGGAGGGGTCTAACTGTAACCATCTTGGTTTGAACTGGGGCATGTTTGTCCATAATGCCTTTTAGGCCTCTTTCATATGTTACTACTAATGCATCAAGGTCATCCTCTTTAGAATAACTGTTGGCCAATTCTTGCAAATCATTTTTCATTGCATTGTGATCAATAGATTTAATAGATAATACTCCACAAGAGAAATATTGCAATTTGTGTTTTACGAAGATCGCACCATACCATGCAACAAAGGACAAATGACTCTCTAGCTTGCGTTCCTCTTAGTAGATCATGAATTCGTCTTCTCGCAGCTTTGCTAGGGTTACATGATGCGCATGCATTGCCGCTTTACACGAGAAGCTTGCAAGCAAGAATCCGTCTTTCCCGAAGAATATGTATCTGCCATTGTGAGCGCATCTGTTCACCCACTTCCATCCAATGGCTCTTGTTCTTCTCAATGAAATGACCAATGTTTTCAATTAAATGACGTTTACAATATGTGCAGAACAGTGAAATTATCTATTTCAAGAACATTTGGATAAAATTTCATCTATAGCTATCAAAGTCGGAGATAAAAGATGGACCCTAGAACAGAGTGTCTTCCTTTCAGTTGTTCTTAGTTTCCATTATAGGTGGTTTGAAGAATATATTTGTTGCCATGGTGACCCTACCATCTTAGAAAATAGCTTGAAATGTTGAAGATGCATCAAGGGTGTATTATAGTGACTTTTTCCGGAATAAGGTTATCAAATGTATGAAAATTCAAGTGCAAATTACCATTTCGTCACAAAGGTTTGCCATTTCCATGGCAACCATGCCTTCTAAAACGGTTGAAAAAAATTGTCTCTCATCACTTAATCAATTTCAGGCATAAAATATTCCCGACACCATCTAAAGACTGATTTCCAGTCAGTGGAATTTTCTGAGCGGGCGGAATTTTGCACAATCAAAAGTCATTCAACCTTAAATTTCTATTCAATTTCAAAGCGACATTTTCAGTCGTAAACAAAAGAATTTCCGCCCGCTCGGAAAATTCCACTGACTGGAAACTCGCCTTAACATTCAAAAACACAGCTTTAAAATTAGGGTAACCAAGAGCCTTTCAAGGAAAACTTTGTCAACTGGTTACCATGACAACTGGCCCTTTTGAAGTTGCTTCTATATAAAAAATTGATCGGTTGACCAAGTTCTATATGTGTGCCAAGTGTCATGCTGGTATCCAAAAGTGCATGATTTTTTCACTTAATTCCTGGACTAAAACAATCACTGCTTGTTAAAAGACAATTCCCAATTAGACCACAGAAGGCACGAAATCTGCGTACCATCCGATAGACTTCACTCCGTACTTCGTACTCCGTGAGTCAAAAACGAGGAAGGGCAAACACCTCAATCAAATTGAACAAAATGACCTTATTGGTGGAAAAAATTCTCTGTCTTTACATATGGCACTGACTTTCTTGTAGAGTGAAAATGAGAGATTGAGGAAATGGGAAGCTGATCTGGAAGAGAAAACAACTCACAGCAATCTGTTCAAGAAGCGTTTGAAAGAATATGAAGATTCTCTGGATCAGCTCATTGAATACCAGTCACAGGAACGCTGCAAGGAGTTTGAAAAGGTATCGCATCGGGTTCTTTGCCTTGCTGACAGCATCCAGATAGGAGGCACAATTTTCTCAACCCTGGAAGAATGTTTATTTATTTATTTAATAAACTTTCTCGGTCAGCATAGGAAGAAAATGACAGATGTTGTTGTGGTTGAAATGGATTTTTATTTTTGTGGCCAAAGTTTTATTGGTGATCAGTCTTTAGCTATTGATAGGCGATTTTACCGTGCCAATTCACCAAATTTTCGTTCTTCACAAAACTGTAGCTTTTGGAAATATGAAGCATATTTGTGAATTGCAGTGGACCAGAATAGACGATTACGGAAAAGATGGCGTCGGGGGGCATTTGACCAAGATGCATTGCGTTCTATAATGGAATCAACAGTGATTCTATAGAGATTCGATCATCAAACGCAATGCATCTTGGTCAAATGCCCCCCGACGCCATCTTTTCCGTTATCGTCTATTTAACAAAATTCAAATTGTTATAGCTTTAAATTGGAATGGCAAGTCTGGTTGAAATTTTATGCGATTGCTATTTTCAACAACCTCTCGAATTCCACGGGAAAATAATTTTCGTAGGTTACATAGTTTTCGTTTAGAATTTTGATGATGTCACAAGCAGAAAATAGAGGACATATGCGAAACTTAATAACTCTGCAATGAATGAAAATGTATTGAAAGTGCATGGCAAGCTTATGCATTATTAAAGGAAGATTGATAATAGATAATGATGTGATCAAAAAGTCAAAATTCCATCTACGCAAAGCCATTTTAGACAAAACACCCGTTTTCTCCTATGTTAATTCTGTCACAATCACTTTTTATTGGTCCTTGTAAAACCGTCGAATTTTCATCAAATGATTTCAAAAGTCAACTGAATGCACTTTGAAGATTTGCGAAATAAGGTTTCTTCATTAGGCAAGAGGCAAGAGGCAAGAACTTTATGGCGCTGTCGGTATATTGCACATTTTTCAGCAATTTTTGCTATCTATCTTTACTACCGTGTTCTAGAACAGTACACTAATTAAAGGACCCTGTGAGGGGGAGGGGGGGGGGTTTCGCGATGCTTTATTACTGAGAAGAAGGCCATGTATCATTCTTAGAAAATGTCATGAGATAAAATGTATTTTAGCCTTCAAAAGCTGCAATTGCCTCTACAAACAAGAACAACGTAAATGGAAAAAGTAGGGACGTTATTTGCAAGCTAAGATCAAAGCACTACTTTAAAAATCCCTCCCATTATATGCCACAGCAAAATCAAACACAGACAAATGAACTTTTGTAAAATTCTGCTATAAGCAAAAATATTTTATGATAAAAAGCTTGGGCTTCAGGGGCGGTGTTCAAACTTGGACATAAAATACACTGATTTAATTAACATTTATGGTTTATGAACAAAGCTGCTAATTTGGTCAGTGAATAAACTGTCCATATATTTACGATTCTAAAAGTTCATAAACCACATGGAATTAGTAAGATTTATGAATATCAATCAAGGATTATATCTACGCACGTAGAATCTCTGTGTCTTTATTTGCCAAAAGGTTTTATGACAGAAATCCATATGTGACCCCATAAAGTGCATATGGATCGAAATTTTCTATGTTCTCTTTTGATAGAACTTTTCATTCGCTATCCAATGGTGCAATTGGTTTTTTCATCCGCTTTATGGTTCTGTAGATATGAAGATTCCCAAGTACAAAATTTTTCTCAAAAAGTGTTCCAACTCGAACGTGGTCAGACCGTTGCATACCAGACCTCTGTGACGTTATAGGTTTGTCAACTCTCAAAAGCCTCATCGAAAAAACAAAGGTTGCCGCAGTGACTGTACTGGACGCACTGCAAGTTTCTCCCTGAAACTTGATTTTTAGTGGGCTTAAACATGCTCTTGGTTACGTTTTTGCGTCTGAAGATGGAAGGCAGTATTCATCAGCGAACATAAATTGGACTTATCGCGCAAAACCTATTGTCTGTAGTAATGGATACCTGCTTTGCCGCAAAAGCCTTTGGGTTGTTTAGGCCAGGCCCTAAAACCCGCACAGCATCGAAGCGTAGTCGGAAGCAGAGAACTCTGGAATCAAAGGCAAATTAAAGCAACCGTAATTGATGGTGATCATTGCAATGAGTGGATGCATTTGTTGGTGAAAAACTCCAGTCTTTCAGGTAATCATTTTTGCAGCCAAGCTTTTTATATTATGACGTAGAATTGGCCTAAATTCTCTCGCTTGAACACAGACCTCAAAACAAGTCGTCAAAAAACTGTTTTTCCTTGACCTCTGATTTCTCTTGATCTCTCAATTGAAAATGAAGTGGAAGTTTTAAATTGTGAGCTTCATTGCTGAGTGGACATACATTAAAACACCCATGGTTATTCGTATGGCATCGATCGGTCGATGCAAAGGCATTTATTCAACCGGCCATATTTTTCTCAAATCAATGGGAATAGCATATTTGTATCAGTTGTGACATGGAATATTATAGAGGGGTAATAGGTTTAGGCTTTGTTACATTGAAAACTTCATGCCCTTAAAATTCATCGAAAAATCAGACTCACAATGAATGTATTTTTATTTTAGGACATGGACAGGAGAACGAGTATGGACAGGAGAGCAACTTCAGTCAATTGGGGAAAGTTTTGGGACATACACAGAAACTATCACCAAACAAGGCCAACTGACTGTTGTAAATGTGGAGATAAAGTACTTGAGAACTTGAAGAATTATACCTATCTAGCACCGCATACCAGGACAAGGGGCATACCATTCCATGAAAATAATCTACTTTTTTGGCAAATATCCTTTTGTTTCGTAAAAAAATCCCTAAAAGCTTATGGTCTTAAAAATCTTGTACACTTTTCGAAAGAGTGATATGCCCCTTATACCGGTAGAACATTAAGTTTTGTCTAACGTTTGACCTTAGTTTTTTCAAATAGTCGAAACCACTTCTACTTCTTGAAATTGGCGATGGAAATNAAAATTTTACCATTTTAAGACAGACATTGTTGACAGAGCTTTACGAGCACTGAAATTTTCGCCAAGTTTTCAAGATTCTCCAAGACTTTGCAAAGATTTTTTAAGATTCTCAAAGATTCCAAATAATTTCGGGAGATTCCGAAGATTCTTAAGATTCGCGAAGATTCTCAAAGATTCCAAAGGATTCCTAAGGATTCTTGGACGAGGTGTACAAGATTCCTGAAGTGATTTGCCCCTCGCCGCATACCAGGACAAGGGGCATACCATTCCATGAAAATAATCTACTTTTTTGGCAAATATCCTTTTGTTTCGTAAAAAAATCCCTAAAAGCTTATGGTCTTAAAAATCTTGTACACTTTTCGAAAGAGTGATATGCCCCTTATACCGGTAGAACATTAAGTTTTGTCTAACGTTTGACCTTAGTTTTTTCAAATAGTCGAAACCACTTCTACTTCTTGAAATTGGCGATGGAAATTAAGACCCCATTTACTTTGGAACAACTTTGATACAACTTTGGAACCGTAACAGAAGGGTAACGGATCAGCTGCCCGTTTACACTGTTGCTGCTAATCCTTCGATCTATAGAATATTTTTGTTCTGGAGCAGTGTAAACACTCTTGAACTGTGACAACTTTGTATTGGATCAACACTGCACCGGTACAGTGTAAATGTGGTCTAAAAGATTGGAATAACTTGGAAACCATTGTGATAAATGATGCTCTAATAATTTTTTATATACAAGGAATGACAACAATTGGGATCCAATTAACGATCAATGAAATGTTGCATTTAATGATACCATTACAAAAAGCATAAATGTCAATAAAGTTATGTATGTGTTGCGCATCCACCAGGAAATTCCTTGCAGCCAGCCTTTGCTGTGTGTGTCGTACAGGTTTTTATAAGAAACTGGTTTATAAGAAAGTAGTAATAGGACTGCCGAGAATTTAAGAAACTCTAGTACTACGTTCGGAAAGAGCTAAGAAACTTTCAAAAGCAAAAGCAAAAGCAAAGGTTGGCACGATTGTAGCTACGTTAAGCTAATTAAAGCTAACCATTAACGAAAACTCAAATGAAATATTCCTATTTACATCTTTACTATACAAATAATTAAATATCTATAAGAATCCTAAATTATTTACATATATCTTGCACAATCTACAGTTGCAATTTGTAAATTGATGCTTTTTTATGTTCCGCCTAAATTCTGTCAAGGTATGAGACTCTTTTTGTTTTGTTTTGTTTTTGTTTTTTTTCTATTCCAATAAAATATTACAAGACATATTACAATCTACACTACTTACAAACTTACTCTACAATACTACTAGAACGATACCTCGGGGAACAAAAGGCTGTGTCTACCCCGCGGCCATTACATAGAGATAAAAACTACTAAACTACACGACTAGAATAAAACACATGACTAATTATAAACAAAAAGAACATTTACTAAAAGGGGACATGGTGGTTGTGTGGCTTATAAGGGAGTTTGAAAATTTTCTAATCAAACCGACCAGATTTATGGATGAATTGTAGAGTTAACAGAAGTATACTTTATTAAGTTCATTGGGAAGGTTTTTATCACCATACAATAAAATCTCCATTAAAACATTGTTTGGAAGACTCTTTTATTTCTAGTGGNAACGATACCTCGGGGAACAAAAGGCTGTGTCTACCCCGCGGCCATTACATAGAGATAAAAACTACTAAACTACACGACTAGAATAAAACACATGACTAATTATAAACAAAAAGAACATTTACTAAAAGGGGACATGGTGGTTGTGATAAGGGAGTTTGAAAATTTTCTAATCAAACCGACCAGATTTATGGATGAATTGTAGAGTTAACAGAAGTATACTTTATTAAGTTCATTGGGAAGGTTTTTATCACCATACAATAAAATCTCCATTAAAACATTGTTTGGAAGACTCTTTTATTTCTAGTGGCAACGAATGCCAAAGTTTGTGTCTAGTGTACCTGATTGTTTCTATACCATACGCATTTGTGGGTGGAATTGGTACTAATAAGTTGTCATTGCCTCTCAGTCTATATAAGATTTTCTTCTCAACGAAGAACTTCACCCATGAATTTATAGCTGAGATAATTTTTGGTCTTGTAAATTTCTGTAGCTAGCAACTGTAGATTTCTTTGGTGAATAGTCACTGAGTCCGCCCTAATCAATAATTCATCAAAATTTGATGACCTATCCTTGAATGATTCTTAGTGCTCTTTCATGAATTTTATTTATTTTGTTGTTTACCTTTCTATCATTAAACATCCAAATTAGAGGGCAATAGCTAAATTGAGAAAAAATAAAGGCGTTAATTATTGTATTTAACTTTTCGTACGACTTGCCCAAAATTGAATTTTTACCACAAGAAAATGCTCTTTACAACAGAGCCACACCCTTTTTAAATATGACACGCCCTCATGAAATTCCAGTCATTGTGCCCATTGAGGTCATTCGGACGAACAATGTGCCATTGCAGTTGTTTATTTACCGTTAAAGTGCATAGGAGACATATATAGTCAGAACTACCTATACAGCAACAACAACAATAACCCAAGTGAGTACTGTAGTGAGTACTGTTGACAGTACTCACCACAGTACTCACTTAGAAAAAATCTAGTTACATGGACAGATACCTTTTGATCTGTGCATAAATTAGCTTCAATGATGTCTATTACCCATATGAACGATTTATATTTGTTTGTGTTCTTAATGCAAACGATTTCAAAGCAGAATTTTGATTATTCTCAACAGTACTCAGTTTTTCTCCTTAAAAATATAATAATCTTTATTAACAGAAAAAGTGAGTACTGTTCGTATTTTCACTTGAACTTGACACAAAATACTAAAGTGATACATCAATTGAAAACTTTTGATGCGCTGAATACATCTATGGGCATAATGGGCCTATTAATTGTCAAAATAGAGAAATACAGACTGAAACGCTAGTGAGTACTGTTGTGAGTACTGTTGACAGTACTCACCAGCATAGCTCATCTCTTGTAAAATCAATGTGGGAGGATAGAGAACGTTGCCATATTTGTTTATATGCATGAATTTTAAGTTAAAACTCTTATCTCCCTAATTGAAACTGCTGTTGACANAATGATGTCTATTACCCATATGAACGATTTATATTTGTTTGTGTTCTTAATGCAAACGATTTCAAAGCAGAATTTTGATTATTCTCAACAGTACTCAGTTTTTCTCCTTAAAAATATAATAATCTTTATTAACAGAAAAAGTGAGTACTGTTCGTATTTTCACTTGAACTTGACACAAAATATTAAAGTGATACATCAATTGAAAACTTTTGATGCGCTGAATACATCTATGGGCATAATGGGCCTATTAATTGTCAAAATAGAGAAATACAGACTGAAACGCTAGTGAGTACTGTTGTGAGTACTGTTGACAGTACTCACCAGCAAAGCTCATCCTTTGTAAAATCAATGTGGGAGGGTAGAGAACATTGCCATATTTCTTTATATGCATGAATTTAAAGATAAACATCTTATCTCCATGATAGAAACTGCTGTTGACAGATAGACTGGTTATTTCTGCTATAGCTGTGGGTCCACCACCTCCACGTACAGTGCTTTTCTTCAGACAATCTCTTACAAAAGTGTCGGACCCCTGTGAAAATATACGTTTTTCGGAATTATTCCCCCCTCCCCCCCATTTGTGCACTGCAATCAACATTGAAACGGGGGGAGGGGGGGCAAAACTTCGATTTTTTCAACAGGGGTCCAACACTTTCGTAAGAGATTGTAGGTTTAAAAATAGATTAAATAAGCACCATTCAAAGTAAAATGAAGTAGCATTGTGTATATAAACGATCTCGCTGCTGATCTGAAAGGTAATGTTAAGCCTTTTGCCGATGATACATCCTCGTTTACGGTTATCTGAGAACCTAATGAAGCTGCTGAGGACATGAACCATGAACTGGAGTTTATGAGTCAGTGGGCTCATGATTGGAGGATGTCATTTAATCCCGACGCGCCAAAGCAAGCTGTCGAATTACTCCTTTCAAAGAAAAGACATGAAATATAGATCTTTCAGTGATCCTCTGTAATAACATACCCGTGAAAAAAGTAGAGTAACATAGACACCTAGGTATTATCTAGGACTCAAGGCCTTCTTTCTCAGCTGGTATTAAATCTGCTATCTCTAAAACAAGAAAGGGTATTGGTTGTGCTAAAGTATCTCTCCAAATATAAACGAATTATGTAAGCTTTATGTGCGACCCCACCTGGACTACGGGGATGTTATCTATCATATTCCAGCTAAAGTATGTGAATTCAGTCAAAACATTATTTTACCAAACTTAATGGAAAAATTAGAGTCTGTTCAGTATTCTGCTGCTCTTGCTGTAACAGGAACGTGGAGGGGGATATCGCGTGAAAAACTGTATGCAGAGCCTGACTGGGAGTCACTAAGTTCCCGAAGGTAGAGTAGACGCCTTACGTTGTTCTGTAAGATTATTAAAAATCTCACCCCCTTGTATACAAAGGAACCAATCCCACAATTTCATCAGTCGCAGTACTCTTTTCGCAACCATGATGTTATTGGGCGATCAAGGGTAAGAGCAGAAAAATTTCAATCCAGCTTCTATCCTAATCCTAACTGCATATCTGAATGGAATAAACTTTATCCTGAAATCAGGCTTGCACCATCTGTTGCTGTTTTTAAGACAAAGCTTCTATAAATAATTCGCTCCCCTGCAAAATCTGTCTTTGTGATTCATGACCCAATAGGTTTATCGTATCTTTCCCAAATAAGGATCGGTCTCAGTAAATTGAATATTCACAAATTCAAGCATAATTTTAGGGACACCGTGAACCCAATGTGCCCGACGAACGACGGCATCGATGATACGGAGCACAGCAATATTTAAAAGGATGACCAAAGAATGGAAGGTGCGAAATTGCACATGCAAGATCTGCAGTTAAAAAAAATACTTGATAGTGAGGATCATAAATGTACTTTTTTGTAATTTTTCTTTGTATGTAAATAGTTGGTTTGAATTAGTTTTATTACTATATATTGTACCGACTGTAAATAATTTGATAATAATAATAATAATAATAATAATAATAATAATAATAATAATAATAATAATAATAATAATAATTATAATAATAATTATAATTATAATAATAATAATAATTTGTGTAGCCTGCGTGCAGACTTTTTGGTTACTGGGGAGGAGGGGAAAGAAAGGAACTACAAAGTCTGCGCAACGGCGTGCATTTTCTTGTTTTCAAATTTTCAATGTGATTGCGCAAGCGAGATGCCCTTTGTTTTCTTTTGTTAGGATAGCCAATCAGTATCGAGTCCTCAAAATCCAGGACCCAATAGATTTAACGAAAGACAGTCTGTATTGTCTTTTTCACAAAGCGAGAAAAAGTTCATTGTCATCAAAGTACTCAGTAATGGAACAAAATGGCGGATCGCGAAGGGAAGCAGCCCGGAAGCAGATAAGATTATCGTGTAAACATGTTAAAGATTGGGATGAATCGAAGTTTCAGAGTGGCCTAAATCATGCCCAACGCATTTTTAAGATCCATCGTATCCTTGATGAGCAGAAAATTGTGATGAAGAAATTTCTTCAAGGAAGCAACGTGTACTTCAGTGCACCGATTGGTTTTTTAGAAAGTCTCTCGTCTTTCAGAGTTTGCCTTTGATCCTTTGATTGCTGAATGTATGTTGGACAGACCACTTTTCACAAGCATTGTGCTGGTGATTTGCCCGTTACAAGCCATGATTGATCAAGTTAAATTCCTCCGTGATTCCATCGGCCTAAATGCAGCGTAACTTTCTTCGCTTCTTCAACACATCTACGCATCGGCGACAGATATATTTACACAACGGTGTCTCTGCAAGATTAATGAACTCCAAAGATTCGATTTCAGTCTTTGGACTAAAGGAGCCAGCACTATCTATGAGATTCCTATCACTCTTGACATTTAATTCTTTGATACAGATCGCACAAGCCACCACTTCGTTTCGAAATTTCTTTGCGATTCGAACTCAAAATTGCGCAACCTTGTGACAAAGATGATGTCATGGTCATGTGATGAAAAACAAGAAAATGCACGGCGTTGCGCAGACTTTGTAGTTCCTTTCTTTCTCCTCCTCCCCAGTTACCAAAAAGTCTGCACGCAGGCTAANTTTGGTTTTAGAAAGTCTCTCGTCTTTCAGAGTTTGCCTTTGATCCTTTGATTGCTGACTGTATGTTGGACAGGACAGACCACTTTTCACAAGCATTGTGCTGGTGATTTGCCCGTTGGAATACAAGCCTTAATGATTGATCAAGTCATGCAGCGTAACTTTCTGCGCTTCTTCAACAAATCTACGCATCGGCGACAGATATATTTACACAACGGTGTCTCTGCAAGATTAATGAACTCCAAAGATTCGATTTCAGTCTTTGGACTAAAGGAGCCAGCACTTTCTACGAGATTCAATCACTCTTGACATTTAATTCTTTGCTACAGATCGCACAAGCCACCAACCACTTTGTCTCGAAATTTCTTCGCGATTCGAACTCAAAATTGCGCAATCTTGTGACAAAGATGATGTCATGGTCATGTGATGAAAAACAAGAAAATGCACGCCGTTGCGCAGACTTTGTAGTTCCTTTCTTTCCCCTCCTCCCCAATGACCAACAAAGTCTGCACGCAGGCTATAATTTGTGTTGCTTTGCCCTTCATTTGACATTCAACGACGAGATCTTCTCGCTGGACTTTCGGAATTATTACGACCATTTGTTCAAATCGACAGCCTTTCAAAGAACGTTATAATACAAATTTTGTTGTACGGTGGTAAAGACCTTTCTAACGACGTCACTAAAAATATACTCGAACTGACTCTAAACTTAATCCACAAAACTGGTCGGTTTGGTTAAGAAAAAATTTCCAACTTTTGTTTTACGCCACACAGTCACTAAGTCCTTTTTTGTCCTTTTCGTTTGTTTGTACCTCTGTTTCACATTTGATGTAAGGCATATATAGTGTGAATGAAAAGTCATCCACATCAAACTTGGTTATTCTGATCAATAATATTTTAAACTAGAAACCCTGACCAGATAGCATAGCCGCGGTGTTTAAGCGATTGGGACTCTGGACAGGCGGCAGCGGCAGTCGTTGTTGGTGTCTCGGCTAGGGTTTCTGTTGTTCAGCATTATCGCCTATGCTGGCATGACATCCAATGTGAAACAAGCACAGTATTTATCAGTATTTAATCCTTAATGTGTAGCTTTTTGTTACTGGATGTAATTTAGTTGCATTCTCTTTATGTAATGGCTGCAGGGTAGCCATGGTCTCTTGCTCCCTGTGGTATCGTCCTTGTAGTGTTGTAAAGTATATCATTGGTAGTGTCTTAGGAATTCGTTTTTGTAATTTTTTTAATTGAATAAAAAAAAGTTGTCAATTATAAACGTCTCCTTCTAACTTTCATTGTAATAAGACATCAGTTTTTCTTTTACCATAGACATTTGAGGAAAAGATTATGGAAATAACTGAGGATTCCAGAAGAACTAAATTGTCTTTCAAAGTAATGAAACAAGCAAATGATACATTGAAGAAACAGGTGTGTATATCTCCATTGCAAAGTGCCGGTTAAAAATAAGGATTGGAGAAATACGGTGCGTTTGGTAATTTTATAGCTGCGATAAACTCCCTAACTTTGAAAGCTTGTTAGCTTGTTACATATTAAAAAGGCTAATCTAGATATGGAACTTTATTGTTTGCAATTGCTCCTTCCGTTCCTTAGACTCCATTTTCCTGAAGAAGAAAGTCAACTAAAAATTGTAGCGTTTTAGGCAAAATTGCTTCTGGCAAAATATCAAATTTTTTCCAGCAAAATAAATTGTTAAAAGTATTTCAATCTTTTTTATGCATTATAAAACTTTAACAAACACAATTTATCCCCCAAAATATGAACTAAAAGTTCACTAAGTTTTTTTACTGACCCGGTAGTATACGAGATTTCCCAAAAAGTTATGTATACTCATTTAAATGTTTTACTTTTGAGGAGCCACCCTTTGAAAGGAATTACTATTTTTAGATTGTACAAGCTTGAACTTTAATTTGTTGAGTTGCTCACTAAAATCAGCGCCGTGATAGCTAAGACACGGCCATTCAAATCCAAAGTTTTGGAACAGCTCATTGATTTCCGTTGTTCCTTCCAGTTGCCCAAAAATATCTGTAAAATGCAATAGACAAGTGTTGATATTATCCAATTGACAATAATGCTGGTCTACCAAGGGGGCTTGTTTTAGTTTTACCGATTCAGAAGACGTTCGTAAGTGCTCATTTTGAAATACACAACAGTTTGTTGATCTGTGCTGAAAATCGCTTTTATTTCTAGTTAGTTTTTTTAATATCTGTGAAAAGTGAATATTGCTGAAAAAGTTTTGTTATTGACATAATAAAGCAAGCTGAACAATGAAATTTTGCTGATTTTCAAATAATCAAACATTTTTAGCCGTCCGGCTAGATCCTGGACGAATCTGTCTGTTTTTGATCAGGTTGACTAACTTTGATCCGAACATCTTTCGTTTCATTTCCTGCAGAACGCACAAGTTGAAGAGCACAATCGCAAGTTAGAAGAAAAAGTTTCGTCGATGAGCAACAGGGTTTCAAATCTTCAGGTAATGCTATTTCGATTTATTTAGAAAAAATGAAAAGGTTTTATTTGGATTGGAGAAAATTCAACAATACTCCTCCATTCCATGAAAAAGTCTTTTGGTGCCTAAATGTAGCTTGTTCCGCTTGAGATAATGAGACTTCAGTAAAATGATGAAAAGTTCTCGCTGCCTTAGTATGGTATCTAGTCACGTTTGAACCACATTAGTTGACCCGTCACGTCTGTTTATTTGACAGATTATCTTCATATATACTTACGTATCTCATTGTCACTATATCAGTAAATTGTTCTTCATTCGTGGTAGGACTAAAGTACAATGCTGTTCAAAGTGCTATGCGATCAGAACAGGGTCGACATTGTTCTTGCCTATACGAACTTGGAAATTGTCCCCTAAGGCTTGGTTCCATAGAGATGGGCAAGATACTCTACGAAATATCTGATCACAAGATGCTGTTATTGCGAAAATTAAGTATCTTATTAGATGTTGTTACTCGCAAAAAGAAGTATCTTATTTCAAGTTACTAGTTACTCCTCAAAAAGTATCTAAGATAACGTTTTAAGATACTAGTTCCAAGATTCTTTGCCCAAGGGCGCATGACCAATGCCTCCTAACATTATGCTGTACAGGTAGCATATTTGTCAATTCATTATGCTTAAGTATAGCAACGATGCCTAATTGAGTGTATTTGGTCAGTCCTGAAGCATGTGAAAATTTCCTCATGCATCCTTATTGCGGAGGCACAGCTCATACGCAGCGTCTTTTGAATTTATTAGAAATATTTTATATTAGTTTACTACTCGCTGAATTTTCTTTTGGGTAAAGAAATGCGGGCGTAAATCCAGATCATTTTATCATACTTCCAAAGGCATCTACAGTCGTGGCCAGAAGTTTAAGACCACATTTTAGTCAATAACATTTGTACACGCAAGGAGCTGCAATGCTACTGCTGTGACGTTTGAGTTATCTTTGAGTTGTTTTAGGTCAACTTTCAATGTAGATTCCGAATTTCGATGTTGTTTTTTTTATTTTGCGCCATTTTGCTCTGACGTCACAATGAAATCTATAGAAATTATCCAAAATTGTAGTGGTCCTGCCGACAAGGGGGTTGACCCAAAGATATGTTACTCTATTGGATTTGACATCAATCCATGCAGAATTCATTTCTTTGATTTGTTTTCAAAATATTAAAACTCCGCGAAAAGGACGGCTTCAGAGAAACAGTCACATGAAGGCTTTCGGTCCACCGCTAAAGTACGCTCACAAATAGGCGAAAGGATGACAAGACGGCTAAATAATCCAGAGAAACCACTTACCATACTAAAAAAGTATCGTTTATCTCTTGAAAGGTGTAAATACATCGAAAATAACTCAAGTTTGCACAGAGATGTGACCGAGCCGCAAGCCGTTCACTCATCACCGTAGATGAGGGGATTCCCCAGACTTTCTACTTGTTGCCAAGGCTGGCAGAATTGGCCGCGCTCTCCTCAGTCCCTTTCTGCAAATTGCAAAATGGTATATTGTCCAAATAACAATATAGTAAAGTTTCATTGTTATATCTTTTGTAGTTTCAAAGAAAAAGAGGGGGGGCAAAAACATCCCCCATACCAAAACATCAAAAAATTCCGCATGTGAAATAGGGTTAAGGCTGTTTAAAAGGTAAAAAACTGACCATATAAAGGCGTAAAGAAAGATTTAATATTCTGTTAGCTATTTTGATATCTAGCTGTTGACAAACAGAGGCAAATTTTGTAACAATAGCAGCTTTGGTTTGTTTACATATGACGTAATTCTATTCCATTAGCCAATCAGAGAGCTTCATTTTTATTGCGTCATCTAATAATAATGGCGGAGGGAGGGGCTAGCTGCGGAGAAAACCACACCCTTCGTTTTTACCTCGCCACGAAAATATACTTTCGCAAAAACTCAAAATCTTTTGCACCCGCATAGAGCGATAAATTTTACACAAACTGTTGCTTTCACTAAGCTCTGCGTTTTCTGCTCTTCGCGTGATCGCTTGCTTTTGACTCCCTCTATTTTCCACTTTCTCCACGACCCTCCGATGGCTATCCCACAATGAACACACCGCACTGCACGGCGAAAATTGATGGTGGTGCTGCGATTTTTGGCCGAAAAAAGTACTAAAAATGCCGAATGAAAATTTTAAATAGAGAAAATAAATTTCCAAATCGATCGTTATTCAGCAACGCCCTCACTCCGACTTTCCAATCCGGAACCCGGAACAGCAGGGGGTGAAACGCGCTCAGAGGATTGAAAAAGAATCTCGGAATCAACACGAAGTTATTTGTAGATGGCAGATTTGCTGCACGCCGTCTTTGATTGTTGTTGCAGTGCGGAAGATAGAGAAACTTTGCTAGTTTATAGTTTACTTGCATATAATTCAATTCCTTTGAAAAGTTTGCCCAGCCAACTCAAGATCTCTGTTAAACATTCATCCAGTTTTGCATACATAGTGGCGCGGAGAAGGCGAATATGGAGAAGGGAAAATATGGAGAAATTCTGCTCTCCAGGGCGAAAATGGAGAAATGTGATTATATGGTATTTAAACCCATTGTAACAGCTAATTATCACTGAGAGATAACGTATTGTCATAAATCAATGCCAAATAAAAGGAATCTAATGCTGTCCAAACAGGCATGTTTTATTCACTGGACCCCCAGACCCCAAGACCCCAGACCCCAGACCCTGAGACCCCGGAAATAAATGTAAATATTCTTCATTGTGCAATTTTCTTAGTATCAAAGTCGAGCAAAATGAGTAAAAAGAAATAACAGCAATAAAAATCTAGAAAATGGGCCCTATAAACAGTTCAAATTTGATAACTAAAATTTCTTAATTAACAGTCTCTTGAAAGAGTGAAAGTCACAAGCCTGGTTTCCATAAAGTAGCAATAAATATGAGCAATGAACAGGGGTCGCAGAGATAAACAAAATCTATTGCTGCAACACTCTACAACACTCTGTGACACTTGTGGAAACCAGGCTTAATTTTATTGGCAATTTGAATACTGGGTTTCTTGTAAGTTTGAAATCCGTTTTCTCGTAAAAATACTAAGCATACTGTACATTATTTGGTTTATATAAAAAGCATTGCAATGAAAAATTCGACCAGGATTTCGGAAATTTGGCAATCCTCAGGAAGAAATTTCAGAGTATCGTAAATTTGAAGTATTTATAAGCCTTGATGCACAATAGAAAACCCACTTTTGTTGCCTACAATTATGATCATCTTGTCCATGAAGTGTTGGAGATTTTAGCAATTGTTCCAACTTTTATTACATAGCTTGTTTTCGTGTTGATTTCATGTTGTGGTTACAGTCTATATGATACTTCACAGTTTTTATAATATTAAATGTTATGTTTAATCTATAATTCATAAAAATAACGTAATTTAAAAAAAATCAGTTGCACTCCTGCTTTCTTAAGAAACAGCCTACAGTAAGAAATACTGGAGATCTGGCAAAATTTTGGCAGTTCTGGCTACTCCAAATACAAATTTATAAGATGCACCCATTACTCCTAAAAGATGAGCGCAAATGAAAATGTTGGCAATTCATTAAAACAAATTGAAACAGTGATAATTTGTTTTGCTTTGAAATTACACGAGTTTTAGAATTGAATTTTAGAGGCAACAAGCTGAAAGACCAAGGCTTACAAAGTTTCTTATGAAATGTTTGTATGCATTGTCTGTTATTGCTACTATAATATTTAACAAAATTTATTGCTTTCTTGTCTTTTTGCTCATTTTCCTCCACTTTGAAACCAAAAGAACTGCGTTATGAAAAATATTTACATTTACTTCCGGGGTCTTGGGGTCTGGGGTCTGGGGTTTGGCGTCTTGGGGTCTTGAGGTCCAGCGAATAGAACATGCCATTGTGATGAGCAGTCTATTAGATGCCTTTTATTTGGCATTGATTTATGACAATACCTTATCTCTCAGTGATAATTAGCTGTTACAATGGGTTTAAATACCATATAATCACATTTCTCCATTTTCGCCCTGGAGAGCAGAATTTCTCTATATTTTCCCTTCTCCATATTCGCCTTCTCCGCGCCAATGCGTCTCCAGTTTTGGGCTCCAATTCATTCGTGGTCGATCAACAGCCCAGGCATCCAACCTGGGCCTGGCACAAGGCAGGCGGGGAAAGGTAAAATTCATCCTTTAGCTCTTTATTTCGATTTGCATTTTTGCTGTTTGAAGTAGGAGTCAAACAAGCTTCTTCTAAATTGATGTACACAGACAAATTTCTTGGAAATGTCGTGCATGCAGCTGCCACACTCTGCAAAGAATGAACTTTGTCCTCATCGTGAAGCTTTCGTGACGCATGTTCCTTGCCAAAGTTGACTGGTCTTGTTCATTAAACCTATTTCAACAAACAGGTGGACTCCAAAACTTCAGAGTAAAATTGAAAAGATACAGTAACAAAAACAAAAACGTGCACTATTTGGTAAATGAGATAAATGGAAGGTAAATTTTTACATTTACTGAGGTCATAAAATTGGGAGCATTTGATTTGTGAAGTTTCAAAAATTTTGTAACTGGTTGCAGTAGTAATTGAACAAGTTAAAATGAACATCTCCTTTAAATTTGATTTTTGCTTCGTTTGTCTGCCTGTTTCTTCTTCATATTGTTTGTGATTCCAGTTCAACTTCAAACTATTTGACTATGCTTGGAATTCTTCATTCTCCTGTATATACAATGAGAAACTCGAACGAGTTGATCACAAACAAATCCTTTATCTGATAAAGGGATCGCCAAGAGATGAAAAGATTCCTTTTCAGAGATCGGCCCCCCTGCAGTTCTGTGCCGCAAGGAGCTCTGAGGGGCAGGCTCCATATCCATCCATTCGGGTAGTTTGAGGTTGGAAATTTACTTTCTTCATTGAACATTTTTAGTTGGCATTTTTAGTACATTTTTCGGCCAAAAATCGCAGCACCACCATCAATTTTCGCCGTGCAGTGCGATGTGTTCATTGTGGGCCTAGCCATCGGAGGGTCGTGGAGAAAGTGGAAAATAGAGGGAGTCAAAAGCAAGCGATCACGCAAAGAGCAGAAAACGCAGAGCTTAGTGAAAGCAACAGTTTGTGTAGAATTTATCGCTCTATGCGGGTGCAAAAGATATTGAGTTTTTGCGAAAGTATATTTTCGTGGCGAGGTAAAAACGAGGGTGTGGTTTTCTCCACAGCTAGCCCCTCCCTCCGCCATTTTTATTAGATGACGCAATAAAAATGAAGCTCTCTGATTGACTAATGGAATAGAATTACGTCATATGTAAACAAACCAAAGCTGCTATTGTTACAAAATTTGCCTCTGTTCTGTTGACATAGATCCCTAACTTTGGACGTAAATTTATGTTAGACTTTATCGATTGATTAAAATAGATATCTTTGAGATCAGTGTATTAGATTAATTTCTACAATTTTCAAAAGGTGCAAGTTTTTTTACTCTCTTACCCGGTAAATATTGCCTCATGATGGTAAAAATCCTTTGTCATCATATACTTTTTTGAAATTTATAAACGGTTATTATTCATGGTTTTTTTAATTTTTTTATCTGGCATTTTGTATTGTTAATGTTATTTTATCTTTCTCTTAGAGAAGGAACGAAATACTTAAAAAGCAACTAGACGAGAAGTCAATTGTAGAAAGTTCAAAAAATACAACAAAAGAACGTAAGTTGACTTCCGATGGAAATTTAGAGTCGATCCGATAATTATAAGCAATTTTGTTGAAGCAGGTGCAATGATTTACAGGCTGTTCCTTTCCGTTGGTTGTCATTTATTGGCTGGATTTCTGAAACATGGTTATGCCTTCCTGCTACGTAGAATCTTTTCGTCAATGACATGAACGTTCCAAATTCATATTTTCCTGTATTTGTACTCCAATCACTACAAATATGCTTTTTAGGTTGCACAGCAACAGTGTTGACCGTACCTCTTTAAGACTTTTTTGTTTTTGTTTTTTATATCATCATCAAAAACTACAAAACTACAAGAATACAAAGCTACAATCTAGGATTACTATACAAGGAAACTACAAAATTACTTGAACGAAACTCGCACATCTCCCCTGCAGCCGACATTTAGACACAAAACAAAAACTAGGACTACACAAGACAATTGAAAACGAGAACAAGAACAGAGAAAACAAAAAGAAAAAGGGATGCAGCTCAGTTCATGCGACCAGTTGCTAAGATGTACTCTAAGGTTGCCGAAATAATACGTCTGTTTAGGGTGCAGTTAAGCCTAGGGTCTCCATACAATAAAATATTTAGAAGTGCACTCTGAGATAAATCGCTTATATTGATTTCTATTTCAGACAGAACATCAGATACCTTTCCAAGGAGGAGTGTTCTATGCTGATTGAACTCTTGGCAAAGCAGCATAAAATGCTCGGTATTTTCCACACCATCATTTGATAAGCACATAGGATCAGAAATATCGCAAAAATTGTGCCGAAACTTATGCTCTCTCAAGACGCTTAAGCCTACCCTTAACTGAGTGAGCAATCTAAGACCATTGGGTTCAAAAACTCCATATGTTTCATACTTTTGGGGTCTTATCAGTTCAATAAGCCTGGACTTGAAAATTGCCAACGAAGCAGAATTACGTATCCCAGGATCAAGAATATTCCATTCATTTATGCAAAAAGGAAAAAGCTATTTTTGAATGTGTCGGTTCTGTATCTANATTGAACTCTTGGCAAAGCAGCATAAAATGCTCGGTATTTTCCACACCATCATTTGATAAGCACATAGGATCAGAAATATCGCAAAAATTGTGCCGAAACTTATGCTCTCTCAAGACGCTTAAGCCTACCCTTAACTGAGTGAGCAATCTAAGACCATTGGGTTCAAAAACTCCATATGTTTCATACTTTTGGGGTCTTATCAGTTCAATAAGCCTGGACTTGAAAATTGCCAACGAAGCAGAATTACGTATCCCAGGATCAAGAATATTCCATTCATTTATGCAAAAAGGAAAAAGCTATTTTTGAATGTGTCGGTTCTGTATCTAAAGGCTGGAATGCAGTCACCGTGCCTCAGCGCATACCGATGAAACCTTACATCTGGAATTATTGCTTTCAAATAAGACGGAGTTAAATCATTAATAATTTTATAGAACAAAGCCAATCTTCGGTACCATCTTCTATCTGAAAGTGATTCCCAACCCAGCTCATGGTATATCTTATCTCTCGATGTACGCATAGAACTGCTCACATTATAGGGATCGTCAAGATTGGGGATATGGTAAATCACATCACAATAATCAAAGTGAGGTCGAACGTGTAACTTGTAAATCTGGTCAAGGGAATGTCTTGGTAGATACCTTGATAAGTATTTAATCATACCTACTCCTTTATTTGCTTTTGCAATAACTTCCCTTATAAGTGAAGAGAAATTTAGATTTTTGTCCATCACAAGGCCTAGATGCTTCTTCAAGACTGTTGGTGTATGTACTCTGCAATTGCTACATATTTACTGTACCATATTTCCCGGCCACAGGTTGAATTGCTACTGGAATAGGATTGCACACAGCTAAATACCTTTTAAAATTTAGGCAATTGTGATCTTACATTAGACTGAATACTTGAGCTGAATGGCGTGGTCTATAAATAGGACAACGAAAGAACCTACTCACGCCATTGTTTCTTTGGTTACTTTTTGTTGGTGCACTCGCCGGATTATCAAATATGATACGCTATTTATAGACATATGAGATCTCATCTTTTATATCAGGTCGTTCACTTTAAGGTTACTGCCCTGGTTAATATGACCAAAAGTATCATTTTCAATTGTTTCCTTTTATCAATAATGCAGGGTCGAAGCTACAATTTGAAACCCTCCTAGTCAATATCTAAGCACTGGAAGTAATGATAATTCTTAGTTAAAGATATGAAACTGAAAGTTACAGTAAAGATTGGTTCCTAAATAGGAAGGGATTAACGATAATCACTTGACCTTCAAGATGAAATGATTGTGTGTTACTCCACCTGTGGGATGTCAACTTTCGCAACTTTGCCGCGTTATTTCGATTTATTGACATTAGTACTTAGTCACACGCTTCATGTTGCTAAAATGGCCTGGACCCGGTTTATTTTGTGGTCTGATCAGCATTGCAAGTCACGTTTTAAGAGCCTTTACTAAAAGCCAGCTTTCTCAGAACTGAAAAATCCTCTAGTAGTAGGTACTAAGTTTCTATTTAGGACCCGCAGAACCAATCAAATGATGATAAATTTGGCACAGTGGGAGATAATGCATGTAGCTACCAAAGAGTGTCTGTTTTTTTTGACAATCCACTGGTCTGGATTTTAGATCGAACAAGGCTGCCGTGAGGGCTAAGAAACTTAATGCAATTGCGGAAGCTATAGCTTGACAATTGGATATTATATCAAAATTCTCAGACACTCTTTGGTAAACAAGGAAACGATCTATCGGCTTAAGTTATTGCCGTGATTCTACGGTCTTGCTGGGGGTCCTAAATAGCCTTTGAAGGAAGGGTATTTTAAAATCATGATAACTTTGATAAATGATTTACTGACGCTTTTTTCAACTGGATTTCCACATAAGGGTATTCCTAATTAAATTACGCATCGAATGATGTATGGGTTCGCTATCATCCATGCACAGTACGGTCCCTCAGAGGAAAACACTGAAATTACTGCCGTGAGGGTGGGCAGTAACCTTAAGATAAGCGTTGTTCTAAATTGTAGAATGTCATTTCTTTAACGATATTTTCAGATGCACCTGTTTTTATTTGTCTCCAACAGAAAATCATTAGGAAACTTGGGCATAGTCGGCTTAATGGTATTTAAATGGTGAAATGGAAACACAGCCTTTTTTGCTGCGAAACCCCTGTGCAGTTTAATTGAAAACTCTTTTCTTTGTTTGCATTTCAGGTGATAAATCTGGAATTGAATGCGAGAAGAGAGCCAAGCAGATGAAGGTACTGATTTAAACATATTTCAACCTACTAGAGATACGTTTAATTGAGTAAAGGATTAGGCCAAAGAAGCATATCGCCGTCCTGACAAACGATTGTATCTACCGGGGGTTCTTTGCCTGCTGTTGGAGAATTCTGGGACAATTTTGACGTGAGGGGTAGTTGAAGCTGAGAGAAATGATCGTAAAACAATTTTTTATGAATAACGAATAGTTTTAGAGTTATCACGCATTCAAATAGTCCTTTTCTGCTGGACAACTCTCGGAATGTTGTCGTTTCCGAGAATTAATCCCCCAATGTGTCGTCAAATGTGATCACTTGTTTTTGTGCACTCGATCAAAGACAAGCTTGAATAGGCCTATTTGTTATGCTTTGTGCGTTGTTCCTTTTACCTTAACTACCTGGCTATCGCAATTTCTACCGGTTGCACGTCGAAAATGTTTCATCGCAGGCCTTAAGGTAACTCTGCTTTCCGCTCTGATGAGCACGGAAATCCAGTTTACAGAAATCCTCCTCTCCAGAAATTTATTAATTACTCCAGAACCAATCGGTCTATCGAAATTCTGTAAAAATCATGGTATTACCCATATTCTTGACAATCTAAAGGTATATTAAACGCAATCGTTTTTTTTTGGACTGCACAGACGGCGGAAAAAAAACCAATAATCACATAATGGGCAATAAAATGTAAAACATAGAAATGATAGAGAGAGTAATACCTTCCTCATGACTGCTAGACCAGTCCCAATCCATTCGGCTGCTTGTGTATAGGCATGTTGGGCGATGACATAACTTGCGAATTCCCTCCTTGTTGAATTGTGTAACAGTTGCATTCGTTATCATGGCAACTCTTCAGCTAGAAACCCACGGGAGACATTACGGGGCTTTAATTCTAGTATGTCCCTTTCCCGTGGGAGCCCCACTCAGTCCCGCATCCGGGACCACGGTTGCCACGTAAGTTCATTAAAGTTCAGTTTATAACGAGTTCCATGGTTCAATCCAGTTCCTTGTGATTCCATCCCATGTGACGCATATTCCAATTCCACTATTATCCGCTGTGATGTATTAGCGACTGTGGCGGCTTTGTAATGTGGCTGTTTGGTTTTGGCGGGAAAGTAATGTTGTGGTCGTTGTGGTAGTGGTTGCTGTTGTTGCTGTTGTGTTATGATTATTTCGTTTTCACCAGCATATCCTTCAGGTTTGGCCTTCTTTGGAGAGCTAAAGTGGGTTACTATCGTTCCATACCTGTCGAAGAACTGTGTTATCCTCTATTAAATGTCAACGGTTTCTTATAAGGGACCTAATTTTAGCTGTGCCACAGTCATAAGGAACAATAAATAGTATGACTTTGTTTTTATTTTTGTTGTAGTTGTTAGGCCCGTTGGCTTTCTCATGCTGAAATAGGAGGTCTACCTGGGTGATGCCTAAAATCCTACCAAATTGTGATTTAATTTATGTGATATCGTAGCCCCGTTTAATCAGGTTTGGTTCCAGTTCCTTAAGGTGCCTTCCTAATTTCCTATCATCGGTAAGCAATCTTCTATATCTAAGTGCTTGACTGTAGATCACCCCTCTTTTACAGCCAGAGGGGTGGTATGATTGCGCCTGTAATAAGGTGCAAATGTATGTCGGTTTAATGAGCAGAGTGCTTTCAAGTACTCCTCTACTGTTGAAATATAAGGTAGTATCAAGGAAGTTTATTTCTTTCATGGAGTGCTCTCCTACAAATTTGATGGTATCATGTATTGACTTTACATGTTGTAGAAAGTGGATTAGGGACTGTTCTCCATGTTGCCAAATAAAGAAGATTTCATCTATAAATCTGATCCACATGAGTGTTTTAAGGTCTGCAGGTGCTGTGGCCAGCACTTTATTTTCAATTTTTGACATAAAATATTTGCAAAGTTTGGTGCAACTGGTGTACCCATAGAGGTGCCATGTTGCTGCAGGTAACACTGCCCATTGAAAAGGAAGTAATTTCCCTTTAGGATGAATTCAAACATTTGTTTGAGGTGTAGGATAAGCAGGGGTAATTTTGCACCATAAAAGTCTTTCATAGCTTCTAGGCAATAGTGTATGCCCTCATTTTGAGGGATGTTTGTATAAAGGGATTTTACGTCTGGAGTTGCCAAAATAGTCCCTTCTTTGATAACTTGTTTGTTTTGGAAAACAATTTGTAAAAATTGATTACTGTCCTTGATGAAGGAAAATAATGCTTTTAAGACTGGTCATTTAAAAATATTTTGTAGTCTTCAAAAGAACTTCATTATAGTCCACTCCGCTAATCTAAAGATTTTCATAAAACGTTTTTACTACTGACACGACATGTTCACGGAGACACATGCCAAATTTGAAGGCAAAAGCTTGGCTAGATTTTCCGCAATACAATTTTAAGTTTGGTAGCCTACTCGACAACAAACACTACAAAAACTGGTCAGTCGATTATCGATAGGCAAGTGCGAAAGAATCTTTGAAATTCTCCTTGCTTTCTCCAACCCACAAAAATGATGGCTAAAGAAAGGGCGTCGTGGATTAGCCAAGAATCTGGACCTGAGTTCTGAGGTAAATAAAATCATGGTTATTTTCTATAACTCGATTTTTGAATAATATTTCATCAGACATTGGCAGATCCCATCGCCTTTTGCCTCAACCAAATTAGAAATTGACAGATGTGTGAAAAAACACTTTCAGATGGCAAAGACAATATTTTATCAGGAAAATCTTCAAACTCTTTACAGATACAGAGGTTTTAGCTAAATCAAATACCCACCCACCTGGCTTGTTCCAACCCCTCTTTACTAGCCCAGGTTTATTCTGTGACACTGGCTTGTCAGGTACCCAAGCCCAGGAGGTAACCCCTATTTTCAGTGTGGTTTGTTTGTGTCAATATTTGGGGTCTGCAATTTTTCATCATATCAACATTTAGGGTTTTAGAACAAAAGAATAAACAAGATTTCAGTATTGTATGTCTTTGAAACTGCAACATTAACAGGAAAAATCTATATTTCAGCAGATTTCAGTGAGAATTGAAAATAAAAATCAGTAGCAATATCTTGGTTTTCAAGACATTGGGGTTGGGACAATATTCAGTGGTGGGCAGAGAAAGGGTGACATCTACTCTCCCTTTTTGAAACAGGAACGACCATATTGTAAATAATGTTGTGAGGGTATGGTAAGTCATTGTTTAGGAAACATTGAAACATTGAAACATTTGGCTACATTTATAAAAATCTGAAACTTTTATTTGTGTGTACTGAAAATACTCTTGAAAATCACAAAACTCAACGTGTACAACTTCACTTGTGTACTGAAAGTGCTAAGGCTATAGAGACTCCAACTAGGATTCTTTTGTGTACTTTTCTTTTAGCCGACGTGTCCTAAAGATGCAACATTTACTGCAAAATCTCTAATGATTCCATCCTTGTCTTAATAATAAAAGTTTCAGATTTTTATAAATGTAGCCAAATGCTTCAATCTTTCATTGTTTCCTAAACAATGACTTACTATACCCTCACAACAATAACAACTTACTTGTTCACTTATCTTTAACCCTTTTAACTTGCAATGACACGGCAAGGGTTCAAGAAGAGTAGTTACCCCAAAATAGCAGAGACCGTCATGCTGTAGGCCTTAATTAGCTCTAATTTAGCTATTTTTAATTTAGCCTATTAGAAAATAAATAAATGATGATGATGATGATGATGCCGAATCAAGGCCTCCTTCTGAAAAAACATTCAAATCGGTGGGGCAGATCGTTTGCTAGTTTCATAGCTTTTATGAAGTCTAGCTTCTGGAACTCTGACTACATAATTGCTTAAAATCTTGAGAATGACGTGTGACAATATTATTAATCTCTGTGATAATAGACTAAAATGCCAGGCTTAAAATACAATAAACGTATCGGGCATAACCTTTAATCAGTAGTGATGAGAAATAAAACGCACAGGGCAGTTAAGCGGAAAAGATCGAAGAATCGAAAGTTGAAGAAATTTAGAATGTCTAAAAGAATGTGACGCAACAGATAAAGAGTAGCTGTGAGGTAGCTACGAAAGAGGAAAAGAAGACGACCCTATTTTGGTTGGGGGGGGGGCAAATTTGCCCCCCCCCCCCTAGTAGATTTTTTCTGATAACTCCGCAAGATTAAAAATTACAACAACGAAACTCTGTGACTTTTAGCAACTACCTATTGTGCAAGTCAAGTACTCATAAAGTTTCATTGAAATATTTTGACGAATGAGGGGGAGGGAAGCAATTTTCCGGGACTGACCCTGTCAAAATCGCAAATTCTCAAATCTTAATTCTCGCGAAAAAAGTAGCAAAATCGTAATATTTTGCAAATTTCTTTTGCAGAGCAGTGTTATTTGATGTATTCTATCATAATTGTCATGCTTGGATGGAAATTGTGCTTTAAATTTGATTTTATCTCATATTTCCTGATTTTGACTGATTTTGCCGCTTTTCTGGACCACACAAAGGAAAATGCTGACGTGAGCAATATATATGGCAAATTTTAGGTTACTTTTTATATTTTTGAAAAGTACATGCCCGGGGCTATTAGCAGACCAAATCTGTTTGCTCTACCTATTATCAGTCAAGAGTTAGGTAGGGGGGGGGGTTATTTTGCCCCCCAACCAAAATAGGGTATTTCAGATAGCCCAACCACTATAGGGTTAAAGTAAAATGCTACGAACAAGAAAATTGGCTGTGTTGATGCAGAATGTCCACCTAGAAAACACTCCACAAAAAATCAGTCAATTGTTTATCAAAAAGAAAGAGCAAAGATACAATTTAAGAAAGGCTACTAAATTTTGGACCCCATCATTCAAAACAGATGTTGGCAGGACAACAACAATGGCATATAGATGAGCAGTTGTTTGGAATAGTTTAAAAGAGGACATTAAACATAAAAGCATGTTTGTAGACTCCTTTGGCGAAAAGAGTTCCACTCTTAAAAATTAAACGTTTTCTAATGTTTTTCTCTGTTTGCTGCAATAGACAATAACGCTAAAGATGGCGGCCGCGCAAAGCATGCTGGTAAAAAGCTCCCTGACGACCACCTAATGACATCAAAATGTTGGTCTGCCGTTTCGACTAGCTAGCAGTGATAAAGTTCGGAAGAAGTAATCAATGTAAACAAATAGGAAAATTTCGTAATTCGAACACGAATCTTTAATTAAAACTTCAATTCGTATCAAAACTTTAGTTTTTCTGTTTTGGAAAGGTTTCCTTTCGAACCATGCTGCATTCCAATTCAAGGTCGATTCGAATTCAAGCTATCTAGTCGAAACGGCAGACCAAAAGTATCATGTCGTTTGGTGGTCCTCAAGGAGCTTTTTACCAGCATGCTTTGCAGCAAATACAATGGAGTCTTTGGAGCCGTCATCTTTAGTGTTATTGTCTATTAGGCGCCATGGTGGCATGGTCACATGGTCATTATCGACATGTCTGTTTCGAATGGCCAGGAAGGTTGAAATGCCTCGACACATTGCTATCTGCATTATCAGCACGTTCTTCATGTTCATGTATTTTGTGTTCCACGTTCAACGTTCTTATGTACATAATTGCATGTACGTATTTACTGTGGTCTGTATACCTAAACAGAATTTGAATTTGAATTCGGGTCGACGAAAATTGATTGCGCAAATGCCCGGTGGCGGGGGAAATTTTTTTGGCGAATGCCGGGGGGTCGGGCACTGAGAACATGCCATAATGTATAATGTATAATGTGATGTGATGTAACTGTATAATGTGAAAGCTCCTGGTGTTGTCAAATGCCCCGGCGCCGGGGCAAAAATTGACAGTCAAATGCCCGGGGGCCGGGAATATTTTTGTGCAAATACCCGGGGGTGTCCCGGGGAGGGGGGATGGTCAGGGTAGGATTTGAACGAGACATTATACTTCATCAAAGTTGGTATGTCATCCAAGAATATTTAATCTACAATACCATATTACTATAGAAGAAATATAGGCGAGTTTAAAGATATAACTTTGAAATCTTCATCATCAGCAATCCATGATCTCCTCTGCCTTTATTTTCTGAGTATGCTGGGCATGTTTGAAGCATTTTAACCTTCACACCTAAAAAGCAGAATGGTAAATTCAAATAAATATTTTTTTGGACAGACTTTTAGTATTTATAGCACCTTTTCGAAAATATCTTTATCAATATTCAATCAGTTTGTCTGAACCTTTTCTGTTTTAATTGTTTTTGCAGCTTGCAGGGTCATGGCCTTTCCTACCTTTCCTCTTCCTCTCGTATTAAACTGATTCTGTTTATTTCAGTTTTTTTTTCAATTCCACCACATACAAAATCCTTTAAATAAACAACAGTTAACAATTAACTCCATGAAATTTGTTTTGTGTAAACAACAGATTTGTGAAAGAGGGCTAACACCCCTGGTTTAAAGTCTTACCTGAGGCTCTGGTGAAACGAAAAATCTTATCAATTAAAAGGCAGCACTTGTCAAAAAGCCACCTGGGATATGCAAACACAGGGATGTTTCGAAGCTTATCTTTGAAATTTTCAATCAAATAAAAACATATGAAACGAAGATTAAGTTTCTGCCACTCTCTTTATTCCCTCTTTCTCTCTTTATTCCCTCTTAATTCCCTTTATGTGAAGAGAATTTTGCCTTGCTTTGCAAATAGGAAAATATTTTTTTGGAACTGCACATGACAGGGAAGAAGGCAGCTCTGATGCAAAATTACTTGCTGTTCTATTATCTGATGTCATTTCTGCTATAGTGTTCGAATTGGCAATGTAAAAACTCTGTAACCCACTGACAACTGACCCACTGACAACTTGCAACTTTTTATCAGTCACGAAAGAAATTGAGATAACCTCAGTGCAAACCCATCAACATGGTAAACAGTAGGCCTAGCCTACGATCTGAAACCACCAAACTGCCTCCAGGCTCCAGGCATCAAACCATTTGCAAGGCACAGTTATCTCACAAGCAGGAGAAATTGAAATAAAATTGTCGTAACTATTAAGCTTTGTGTGTGTTGTTTCCCGCTGCAAACAACATCGAGTGTTCTGTAACAAGTTTGTTTTGAAGCAACAGTGAAGTGAAGCGGAAGTTTATTAGACTCCTTACTAAAGTCACTATCTCACTTCCCAAAGTGATTTGTTGAACGCTGAACTTCGAAATGAAAGTCGAGGCTTTATGTAATGAGTCTAAAACTTACCCGTTATACGCATGCGTATCTACTCTTGTAGCTGATTGGTTCGGATGAACCACTTAGACCATTGTTCAAAACAGTAGAGTCGAAAGCTCATCTCCCCAACAAGCACTCAAACCGTACTTTCTTGGAATTGGATTCGGGACGGTGTTTGGGGGCCAATTACAAACAAACCGTAGCAAATTTTTCAAAACTGATTTCGAAAATTGAATTCAGCACCTTGAAATGTCCTAAATCAACCCAAATCAAAGTTATCCCGGAATTCTCCTTTACTATTGAGCTATTGCTGCTCCACTGTATCCGTTGTAGAATTATGAGGATTTCTTCTCACAATTAATAGTTATTTAGCCACGTCACTTGAGTTGAACACCAACGCCACCAGAAAGTCCTATCCTGATGTGATGTTCTCTGAAAGGCGATTGGAAGCTTTTTTTAAATCTTTTTTGATAAAATTATGTGGCTTAATGCAGTGGATAATATTACAAAGAATAGTAGAATTACAACTGAATTATGCTTTCTCTAGATGGAAATTGATGCCTTCTCGGAGACGCTTGGTGTATGTTTGCAGTGGATCGCAGAATCACAACTACAGCCATCTGTTCGGTCATTAATTATGAACAAATCATCAGAAAATGGCGAGAATGATGTCGTTACTGAAATTACCAGCGAAAAAGCATTGAAGGTCTGATTTGTTATACTTTCTTACCCTACCAGATGAGTCGGACTAAGACAGCCATGTTGTCAGACCAGCGTAGACCTCATATCTTTAAAATTAATTATGTAAATGGTTATTACCTTTTTCTTTCAAATGAATGGCTTGAAAGAATGTTTAGGTAATTTACTGAAATCCTACCTTTGACTTTGGATATCTTAATTGTTTTCAAATTTACAGCGTTTTTAAATTTGTAACTTGTTTGATATTGTGACGTCATCAAATTTCTAAATCGTAAACCAGAAGAACGACAGACTTCTACTTACTAATAGATTGTTGACCTTCATTTGCCACAGATAACACGAAAGAGGCCACCATTATTTCGGAGAAGCTGTTTATGCTCTCCCCCCTCTCTTTTCTGTAAAGCTGCGGAGAGCATTTTTCATATAATTGTTATTTTTAAAAGTACAGCGTCTTTTATTTTATGAGAAAGATTCGTGTGAAGTCTGAAAAACATTAACTTCTAAGTTAGTGGAAGATAACTAGTAGAAATTTTCAGAAAACCATAAATCATGAAGGTTTACAATGTAGTGGAAAGCTAAAGTCTTTCACATTTTCCACTTAGAAATTTGATGACGTGGCAACTTCAAAGTTAGCTGAAATACTAAAAGTGGCGTAATTTTGAAAACTTTTGTGATATAAAAAAAATCTCACTGTAGGATTGGAGTAAATTTGGTAAAGTTCCTTTCAAGCGATTCATTTGAATAACACGGGTAATGACCGTGTACTCAATCAGTTTTGAAGATTTGAAGCCTATGCTTGCCAGCCCATAATGGTGAATCTTCTGATTGCATTCCATAGGCTCCAATTTTCCTATTGCAATACAGCTAACCCTCTATAGGGGTATGAAAGACTGTGTTGGAAAATTAAATTTCTTATAAATTTATTTCGACCAACACCGATACTTTTTGGCTCACCCTGAATCGTTCGTCCCCCCTTCCGGGGCATGCTCAGAAGACACTACATCTATAAACGAAATCCAACTACGTTACACTTGTTTACGTTTATTAGGCTTTTTAGCTTAAAGCTCTGGCTCGAGGATGATTGCAAATTTGTAACTTTTAACTTTGATATCTCAACCTTGAAGGCACCGCTATTGACCAATAAATTATCGAGGCTTTAGTTAACGGTCGAGTAAGATATAATACCATGGCTCGGTTGTTCAAACCCGCGGCAGGTCAACTCGCAAAGTTAAGCGTTAGCACTCGTGTCTGATGTTTTTGAAAACTGACAATTTTCTCTGATTTTCAATGTACATTTCACCCCCCTTTTTCTGTAAAATCAAAGAAAAATTATACCCTTTTTTCCAAAATCAAGGAGTTACAATTATCAGACCAACAATTAAAACATTGCAAACTAAATTAATATTGCCCATCATTGCCATGGGTCTTCACCAACAAGATACCTCCTTTTTGCCCTTTAACTGACTCATATCTCATCTTGGTCCCCTTTGTTCATTTCTCTCTTACTACAAACTATATTTCTTACCAGCACCATAAGCCACAATGATTAATATCAGCTACTGTAGTCTAATATTCATTACGTTTAAAACTGTCTATAATAAAGTCATTGTGTACTTTGCGTCATCCTGTGTATGTACATGGTGTTATTTGGAGTGTTTTGACAAGTCTATATTCATGACATCCAGCAGAAAATTTTGTCAAACTACTGAGAAAACAAGTCCAACAAGAGGACACAATGCATTCTTTACATTGTTAAAATTTACTGTTGAGCCAATTGTGATACAATATCAATAATTTGGAATTAACATGTGTAAATTCCATAAATCAAATCATTTGCATTTGTTCTTGGGATTTGATTGGTTTCAATTTTTGATTATTTGATCTCATTCAAGTCAATTCTTTTCACCTCTCTTAAACGTTTCATCTTGAAGTCGAAATGATTCTAGCGTTTTAAAAGAAGTTGAATCAATATTATATACGTACTGGGACTTTAACTGCTTGTTTTGATCTCTTGTATTTGGAATGCAAGATAGCAGTGACCATCGCCGCCATTGCTGATGCTGACCAAAGTTCATATTTAGATTGTTGATTATTGTTGTGTTTTCAGTATGTCATGTTTGCCAAGTTGGTTTCGTTTGGTTTCTATGGAAGCAATCCTCAAAAAGGGACTCGAATAAGATGACATACGGTAAAAACAACAACAACTACCATTCTAAGCGTAAGTGCTCGTCAGCAATGGCGACGGTCACACACAGATCTATAATTGCAGCCCAACACAAGAGAGAAAATAGGAATAAAAAGGAGCCCTGTAAGTATATAGCATTGACTCTAAATTATTTTGCAGTAAGTTGAGATATACTTTGAACCTTAATGTGAGATCTGTCATAAATTGGATGTGGATGGTACACTCAAGCCCTTAGGCCTTACATACAGTCAGTATACTTTTTTATTTTGATGCTCATTGTTGTATTCAAAGAGAAATTAATGTGGCCTAACATAACTGAACCTTAGAAATTGCAAGGCCACATTTTACCAATGTTACTGAAGCATAGGCTATCTAGGCATTGTACTTTAGGTAAAATGGAGGATGAGTAGGCTAGCATTTGATTATCAAATGTCTTCCCACATTTCTGTTTCAGTCCATACGGAAGCTTTATTGCTTATTGACTGAAAAAGAAGGGGCTGTCACAGTAGATTACATTACAGTAGTATTTAATTTAGAACTTTAGAAGAAAGTTATGTTAAAAATAAATTCTGCATTCCCAGTCTTGGGTTGAATAATTTTTCAGCTTCCCCATTGTTGGGGCAAATTTTGATCGTCATTTCCCATTTTTTGGAATGTAGTGATGTGTGACCTCTTCACGTCCCTGTCCCCATTCTTGATTGCCACCAGGCCTGGGATGCAAGCAGGTTGCTGAAGAAGTAATTTGGTTTTTATCTACTTTTTGGTTTTTAAGTTGAAATTATACAACTAGCCCTTTCTTAGATTTTGTTAGTTCTTGTGAAAAATACCCCTTTTTCCTGATTTCTATGTCCCAGATTTAAGGAGAAAAAGTACCCCTTTCTCAGAGATTTCTAAGAAACGGTTGCTTTCACTTGACTTTGTGAGTTGACCCGCCGGGTTCAAACCTCGATTAGAGCTTTCGTGGATTAAATGCATAATTCTGTAGTCGTATGCATAGTCGTAATGCGGTGTTAGTTTTGAACAGCTGGGCCCAGATGACTAAAAGAGTGTCGGCGTTTACCAAACAATATGATCATGAATTATCCACCTGTTTGAATGTACAATAAGTCATTTTATTGAATAAATGCTAACTTCAGTTTGGAAAGTTGTTTTGCTAGAGTTGAGAGGTCTAGAGTTAAGAGCGACTTTTTTATAAAGCTGTTTTTGAAAATTCTTTAAAAACTAGGCTCTTATGTTGATCAAAGTTTGTCTAATTTTAGCTTCAAACCTTTAACAGTGTGCAAAATTGCCCTATTGGGTGCAAGATCGAACGGCAAATATGTGCTCTTTGCATTTTTTCGGCATATTTAAAGGCAGTCTGTCCCGTTCATGAGTGGTTAATTGAACAATAAACAATAACGCTAAAGATGGCGGCTCCAAAGACTCTGTTGTGTTTTGCTGCAAAGCATGCTTGTAAAATGCTCCCTGACGACCTCCTAACGACATGAGACTTTTGATCTGCCGTTTCGACTGGCTAGCTCGAATTCGAATCGACCTTGAATTCGAATGTAACATGGTTCGACAGTAAACCTTTCCAAAGCAGAAAAAGTAAAGTTTTGATTCGAATTGAAGTTTTAATTAAAGATTTGCATTCGAATTATGATATTGTCCTATTTGTTTAGATTGATTACTTGTTCAGAACTTTACCACAGCTAGCCAGTCGGAACTGCAGACCAACATTTTGATGTCGTTAGGTGGTCGTCAGGGAGCTTTTTATCAGCATGCTTTGCGCGGCCGCCATCTTTAGCGTCGTCGCCTATTGTTTCTGATCAATAAACGATACCGTTTTGCTGCCGCCATCTTTTCTCACTATTCTTATCAGGGTGAAGATTGATAACAATCTCATTCTAATTCTTCTCTGGTGATCCTGCCATAACAATTTTTAATTCTCTTTTGGAATTTGCAGCCAACGATGAACAGGACAGACAGCCTTTAAGCTGCTACGAATTTGGTCATAATTCCTAGCTCTTCACAAGCAGCCCAGTATGATGAATTTTTGGTGAAATAAACTTTAACTCATTTCATGCTAACAAACTATATGTTGAACTATATATTGTACATATTTTACATGGTTACAGTACGCTGGAATTCGTAATTGTACTTTCTTTGCTACAGCAGATAATTTTGTGACTACCATCACTTAAATTTCTGATTGATGCAACCATTTTCTACAATGTGTAATAGACCATTTCGCAAAAGAGAAAAGAGACTGAGGAGAGCGCGGCCAATTCCGACAGCCTTAGTAACAGTCGGAAATCTGGGAAGTGCTTTCCCAGCATTATTAAATCGTTTTATAATCATTTCGCCCATTTCTGAGTATAATTGGAGCCATTTTAGTTTACGTATTTTCCTTCGAGTTTGAGGCGGCTTGGTTTTAGGCCAAGTTTAGCTCTTTACCGGAGTAATTGGCAGATTTTTGCAATACAACTCAACAACAAGCAATGTTTAGAATCATATAAAGCACTATAATGAAATACAAAACCATAAAAGGCCGACTTCGACCGCTTCAAACTCGAAGGAAAACAACTCAACTAAAATGGCTCAAAGTATACTCAGAAATGCGCGATATGATGATAAAACGACTCAATAATGCTGGAAAATCACTTACATACTAAAACTTGCCATATAACTCTTGAAGAAAGTAAATAAATAGAAAATGATTCAAGTTTGTCAGCGACATGACTGTGCTTCCCTAGATTTCCGACTTGATACTAAGGCTGTCGGAATTGGCCGCGCTCTCCTCGACCCCTTTTTCCTAATTTCGAAATGGTCTATTCGTCTTTGTTTGTTTGTCATCTTATTTTACATCGATTATTTACAATATCTAGCTTACTATATACAAATGTACAAAGTAAACTAATCTAAATCGATGAAAAATCTCATCTGTTTCCTTCTTTTGGATATTTCTTTTTAAACTGCTCGCGACTGATCGTAAAAGTTCCAATAGCATTACCTGTAACGCAACTCCAACAGTATTTATTGTTGATGCTATTTGTCCACAGGTTGTGCAACAGCTGCCTCCAATTCTGCAATATTTATCCCATTCGAAGCTTCAACTTCCGTTCCTTCAGTTTGTTTACTGGTCTTTGCTGCATGCAGAATTCACTCGAAATAGAAAGGTGGGAATTTTAAGAAGGTTATTTGTACATACACTAGAGAATTGAAGACTTCATCAAAAGCGGAGACGATGTTTAATTGACGACGTCTTTAGTTTTTCGCGCTGATTAGTGTCTTAGGGTAGATTAAAATAGTAAGTATAATGTCACAGACCCGGCGAATCTAATCATTTATTACCGTAACTAAAACTTAATAACATCTTCGAAATGTGACTGATTTTCATTAGAATAACTTTTGAAGACGCCTTTAATTTTCATGTGTTTTTTCGAAGCTATTTAGAAGCCTTTCAAACTTCGATTACACCTTGATTTCAACGATAGAGCGATGAGGAAATTTCAATGATAGAGCATACTAAATACTTAGGGACACATGTGGACCAACACCTGGGATGATCATATAGCTCATATGATAAAAAAGATATCAAGGGCATTAGGTATGATACGCCACGCAAAACGGTATCTCCCTTTAAGTACATTGCCGACCATCATGTACAGAAGTATGGTCGAGCCATATTTACGATTCTGTTGTCCTGGCTGGGGTGTTGTGGCACTTCATCATCATCATCATCATCATCATCATCATCATCATCATCATCATCATCATCATCATCATCATCATCATCATCATCATCATCATCATCATCATCATCATCATCATCATCATCATCATCATCATC
>REGM01000373.1:189971-203319 GCA_004194415.1 Aurelia aurita
AAAATTTGAAAATTCTACTAATCTTTAAATTTCTTTTGTTCAGTTATATCAAAGACTAAATTCTTTCCAGCCACAATAACAAATATGCCCCCTTTCACGAAAAATTGTGAAATCACTGCTTGAAAAACTATATTTTTAGCCATAGGTTTCTTGCAAAAGAGATGTAGTCCAGGCGGTGAGTGAGGTAGGTATCACCTGAGTGGGTAACTAACGGGACAAGGATATTCTAGACCAGTTTCGGGCGTAGAATCCGAATCCGGATGTTATTCATGAAAACAAGGACGGTTTTCAGAGATATTGCGCAATTTAGCCTCGTTTTCGTCAGATTTTTTAAAAGGCTGCGCAAGAGCTAAACTTGTACACATGAAGTGGAAATGCCCGCCTTGTGACTATAGCAGAAGTAAAAACTCGCTTACGATGTTTAATCTTGCAAACGAAGACCATTCTGAGAGAAGCCTTGTTTTCATTCAATGCGATTTATCAGCAAACAGGCCAGCATCACTCTTGATACATAACACCCCTAAGCCTCAAAAAACACTCAAAACAAACACCCAATATTTTTGATAACGTTGTTTCCGTTCTTTGGATTGAGATGTCATAATATCCCACCCTCTTGATTTATGAATGACCTAGGCCACCCAGTGTTGCTCCAGTGTGGCCTGTTTGTATCCAGAATAAGATGTAGGATCGGCAATTTGTTATTTTGCTTTCCTTTGTGAAAGAAGCTTGTGTTATGAGCAAGTTGATTTGTGTCGTGCATTACAAACATCTCCGTGTCTGCAGTGAGCCTTTGAACCCTTTGAATGAAGAAACATTTAAGAAACTCGTTGAAAGCAAAGATGCTCGTTGTACTTTGGGTGAAAGTTATCTTCACAAAGAACAGATTGAAAGTCTACCGCCATGTTTTGACTGCGAAAAGCATGGATTTCATAGGCAGTGCTACCAGAAATTTACAAACGCTGTAGCGGTTCTCAAAAGAAAATCCTCGATTGCAGATTTATCTGAAAAACGGCAGAGACGCTCTGGCCAATTTGCTGGTGTTCTTTTTCCAAAACACTGTATGAAATGCAAGTCTTCAAACTACATAACATTCAAAGGGGAAAAGAAGAAGCTAAAGAATCTTACAATTCTTTCAGCATGCGAACAGGTGAAAAAAGCTGCAACACTTAAACATGACGAAGAGATGCTTCTCATCGTTACAAATGAAGACTTGGTCGCGAGAGAATTTAAAATGCACGAGAAATGCTACAGGATTATACACGCATATGTACCAAAGAAACTGCACAAACCTCGACTGCAGCCAGTAACGACGACTATGATGATAGTGGTGCACGTTTTCAGCGATTATGTGAATTTGTCGAGCATCATGTGATAGATGGAGAACAGTCCGTATCAATAAAATTATTGACAGAAGTGTACGGTCTTGATAAAGAAGATTGCAGGCTGAGGGGAAAGGTGAAGCAAATGCTATTGCAAGAGTTTGAAGATAAATTGCTGTTTGTAACAGTTATGAATAACGAAGAGCAGGTTGTACTGAGTAGAAATGTTCTTACAAATACCAAAAAAAGTAGTTTTTTTGACAGCAAATGCGATTTCGTGATGAAAGAAGCCTCGAAAGTAATAAGAAATGATGTAATGTCATTGATTCAATCAGCTTCTGATTTGCCATGGCCGCCGACCGTCGAATCATTGTTGTCTGAGGATCGTCAGCCACCGGAGAACTTGACAAACTTTCTAACACGCTTGCTGCATTCAACCGAACATAGTCCGGGAGAAGAAGTGAGACGCCATGTTGAATCACTTTCCCAGGACATCATTTATAGTATATACAAAGGAACATTTCTTACTGGGAAGCACGTTTTACTTGGATGTGGGCTGCATAGTTTAACTGGATTAAAAAAACCTATCAACATTATAGCCAGGCTGGGCCATTGCTGCAATTACAATAAAATTCAAGAAATAGAAACAGCTCAAGCAGAACTTGCACAGAAAATGATTTCTTTACAACATCCCCTGCCTCTTATTCCAGTAGATCCTGCTGGCAAGGCACCAACAATTTTTTGGTGGGATAACTTTGATTGCAGGAAGGAAACAAAAGACGGTAGCATACATACATGCCACGGAGTAGCCTTTCAAGAGGATTCTCACCATTTTATGAAAAGAGACGAGACGCTTGAAGTCCCAGTTTCGAAAAAGAGGACAGTTTCAGTTGTCCCGCAAGATTTGAGAAAGGTTAAGGTGATGCCACATAAAGAACCGCCGCCATTCGAAAGTTTTTCAACCTGTGAATACAATGATAAAAGTGCGCGCCAATTACTTCTATGTTGGAAAATTCTCAGACGTTCTTACTCTGAGAGTAAACAAGAAATTGCTAGGTTTGTTGGTTAGGTGACAGCATGTTTTGCTAGAAAGAACTCCCAAAGTACGCATATAATATTTTTGCCTCCTATTCGTAATCCAATAACTGATTACAGTACTGTGCTGGAATGCATTATTCAATCACAAAGGTTAGCTTCAGTTTCAAATATGAAATACACACTTATCACTGTTGATGCAGGTGCCGCGGCCAAGTTCTATCACATCATTTGGAACAATCCGAAAGATTTTGAAAATGTGTTAATTCATTTAGGTGATTTCCATGGGATGATGGAATTTTTCTCTGTGATTGGCAAGATTGTAAAAGGAAGTGGATTTGAGGAAATAGTGTACCAAGCGGGACTTTGTACGTCAGGCGGAATTAATGGCGTTTTAACCGGGAAACATTATAATCGTTCTTGGATGGTGCATGAAAGCTTTGCTGAAGGAATTGAAAGATTGTTCTGGGAACGTTTCGTTAACAGCCTTCCAAGAGAGCTAGAATTGCACCTGAGAGATATCAAGACGGATCAAGATTGCAGGAATATCATTGCTACAAGCTCATTTCAAGAGTTTGAAAAGCACTACGAAAGAAAGAGAAATGAATGTCTTCATGGTGAAAATGGAAAAGCCGCACAATTTTGGATGCAATATGCGACTCTTGTTGATGTGCTACACAAGATGCATTTTGCCGTTAACACAAACGATTTTCAGTTGAGACTTGATTGTTGGAAAGAGCTTGTCTCATTGTGCTTTTCTACTAACAAGCAGAATTATGCACGTTATGGTTCGTATTTTTGCCTGCAGTCCGAAATCTTTCGGATTGTTCCAAATGATGTGATAGAACTTTGCCTCGGCACCTGCATCAACAGTGACATGTGTGTATTTTATATTTGAAACTGAAGCTAACCTTTGTGATTGAGTAATGCATTCCAGCACAGTACTGTAGTCAGTTATTGGATTACGAATAGGAGGCAAAAATATTATATGCGTACTTTGGGAGCTCTTTCTAGCAAAATATGCTGTCACCCAACCAACAAACCTAGAAATTTCTTTTTTACTCTCAGAGTAAGAACATCTGAGAATTTTCCAACATAGAAGTAATTGGATCGCACTTTCATCATTGTATTCACAGGTTGAAAACTTTCGAATGGCGGCGGTTCTTTATGTGGCATCCCCTTAACCTTTCTCAAATCTTGCGGGACAACTGAAACTGTCCACTTTTCGAAACTGGGACTTCAAGCGTCTCGTCTCTTTTCATACAATGGTCAGAATCCTCTTGAAAGGCTACTCCGTGGCATGTATGTATGCTACCGTCTTTTGTTTCCTTCTTGCAATCAAAGTTATCCCACCAAGAAATTGTTGGTGCCTTGCCAGCAGGATCTACTGGAATAAGAGGCAGGGGATGTTGTAAAGAAATCATTTTCTGTGCAAGTTCTGCTTGAGCTGTTTCTATTTCTTGAATTTTATTGTAATTGCAGCAATGGCCCAGCCTGGCTAAAATGTTGATAGGTTTTTTTAATCCAGTTAAACTATGCACCCCACATCCAAGTAAAACGTGCTTCCCAGTAAGAAATGTTCCTTTGGATATACTATATACTATAAATGATGTCCTGGGAAAGTGAATCAACATGGCGTCTCACTTCTTCTCCCGGACTATATGTTCGGTTGAATGCAGCAAGCATGTTAGAAAGTTTGTCAAGTTCTCCGGTGGCTGAAGATCCTCAGACAACAATGATTCAACGGTCGGCGGCCATGGCAAAGCAGAAGCTGATTGAATCAATGACATTACATCATTTCTTATTACTTTCGAGGCTTCTTTCATCACGAAATNAATAAGAAAAAAATAAGAAAAAAATATCCTGTAAATATGCACATAGACAGACAGAAAGAATAAAACAGTAACTGAATTGCAGAAGGTAGGAATTTCGTTGTGGAACAGTCATCAAGACAGGTATTTAATCTGAACTTTTATATTTTCAAATTCATAATTATTCACCAGCACTTTTGCATGAGATTGAAAACGAGATTGCCCTCAACATTTTCTCACATGACCCTTTTTTGCAAGAGTAAACATCGTGAGCGAGTTTTTACTTCTACTATAGTCACAAGGCCGGCATTTCCACTTCATGTGTACAAGTTGAGCTCTTGCGCAGCCTTTTGAAAAATCTGACGAAAACGAGGCTAAATTGCGCAATATCTCTGAAAAGCGTCCTCGTTCTCATGAATAACATCCGGATTCGGATTCTACGCCCGAAACTGGTCTATCCTTGTCCCGTTAGTTACCCACTCCGGTGATACCTACCTCAGTCACCGCCTGGACTAATGGACTTGCTAAAAATTATGTGCATTTTTGTAGCATGCTTCATAGCCTACAGCAGGTAGCCCACAGAGCTTCAGAATTTCGCCAAGTCGATATCGCTAAAATTAATTTTATCTTTGATGTAATAACTCAAGAGAAAATTTCAACACTGGTAGAAGTTTCTAGTTTCGGCTATTCGTCGAAACATTTCTTTTTGATCATCCCTGTAAAGCCCAAGATTTCTAAAGTTTACTTTTGCCTTAGGGATTGTTGAATATCACCGTTGATGTATTAATTCAAATGACAGTCGAATCCCGTAAGTATGATTGTGTTGCCTTTTATACTAATATGATTGATAACTTGTCTAAAGTATCAAGAAATTAATACTAATACTAATAATCAAACTGCTTGATTCCGGCTGGCCTTTTCAATCCTGCAGAATAGGATTTAATGAGTCCTTACTAACACACCTATTCTGTGTCTTCATAATACGAGGTAGCATTTGCAGATCAAAAATCTCCACATGTTAAAACAAGACTGTTTTCTCGTTTCGCGCGCCTTATATTTTGTTTTACATCGATCAAATTTCCTCCCACCTCTAGAATTCGAGGGGTTCTCTCGTGATTTAGGTTACTGTGAAAATCAGCTATAAATAAATTTTAACCTAACCGTCATGCAACAACGGACAAGCAGTGGCGTAGCCTATTGTGGTTACTTTTAGGACATACCACTAAGGGCCCCCGCCGATTAGGACCCCTAACCAAGTGAGTGTTCAAGAGAAAATTAACTCATTTGCAGATGAAATGCTTAAAAATCTTTAGTCAATTGTGGAAGGGCCATACTTAAAGATAACATATGTTTGATTCAGGCGCTTTTAAGACGTCGAAGGCGATTATTGCTGCTAAATTGTATTTTTCATGAAGCTTGCGGTGAAGTATCCATTTCTACAATTTCGATGGTTTTATGTAAATGATAGATTTCGTGCAATTTTTCTGCTCGATTTGCTCGCAATCATGAAGTTCTTCTTAAGTTTCTCCACTACAAGGGTTGTAACCTTTTCCGCCAATATGATATTTGCTAATTCTATATCGCTCAAAACCCATACAGTACCCTCTTACTGAAAGGTTCTAGATTCGTGTTTGCTAATCTTATCTTGAGGCCCCAGAACTCGAAATTCACTAAGGGCCCCCTGATCTCCGCAACACCACTGCAGACAAGAATAAAACGTGGATTGTCTTTGTAAAATAGAGATGCTGGCTACTTTCAAAGACGGTTGTAGGATTTAGATAGATACTGTACGTTTGTACCCGACAGGGTAATTTGTATTCAAGCGAAACTCTAAATGATGGCATCTATTCCTTCTTTACGCTTAGTATTGCAGAATTGTCAAAGCTTGCTATTTATATTTCCAGCTTTCCTTGGCGAGTTTCTTGAGAGTCTGAGCACCCAGTCATGGATTAGGATATTTTACGAATTATTCCAAAGCAAATCGGTTGATAACAGTGCTATGGAGAAACTTAGTATCATTTCACAGCGACTATCAAAAATTAAGTAAGTTGTTTAAATTGTTGTTTGTTTTAACTGTTCAAAGATTCAATGCAATCATGCCTGAACATATAGTAGTGGTCAAGTGTTTGTCATTTGGGAACCATTTACTGGACAGTCGAATGTTGTTAGATATTACCAAGAAACAGCGTACACAGTTTTCACAGCGCTATGCCCAAATAATGATAGAGTCATTCTCTTTATAGAAAGTTCTCACGGTCAGAGAAAGCCATTTTTACCATGAAGAGAGCTGCACACACTGCTTATAAAACAAGAATAGCACTGAACAGACAGAATATCAAAACATTCACTACTTACGGCCGTGTTCATTAAGTAGGATTTTTAAAAAATTGGATGAACCACTGCAATAAAATGTTCATACCTGGTGATTGAAAAATGGTCGTTGTTTGAAAAACTGCGTAGTCGTAGCTGCATTGAGTTTTTAAATTTTTCGTTAAATAGTAAAGATGTTGATATAGGTTGTGTTTGATTGGTACCAATTCTGAAAACGGTAGACTTTGTAGACTCGGAATTTGGGTTTGGTTGACTCCGAAATTTTCAAAATGGTAGGTTTGGAAGCAGCGGCGTGGCCAGGACAAATTAACTTGGGGGTATTCAAATGAAGGGGTCTGGGGGCGAAGCCCCCAGGAAAACTTCTGAGGACACGCCCTTTACTTTGGCTTAGAACGCTTCTCTCGATCCCATGTTTGCTGGTATCAACATAGAAATTTTGACCATTTTGTGAAAGATGTTTTAAAAGTTAGCATCCCCAGGAAAATTTTTGACTAAACATCATTTTCTTCGGCTTAGAATCCCTTTGCCATTGGAAACTTTGACAATTTTGTAACAGTTTTCTATGAATCACCATCTTTGAGAAAAATTTTGCGCAAAGACATTATACTTTGTCCTAGAACGCTTCTCGCAATCCAGAGTTTGTTTGACCACGAAATGGAAGCCTTGAAAATTCTGTGATAGTGTCTGGGAAAATTTTTAAAAACGCCAACCTTTACTTTAGCTTAGATGACTCTTCCGGTCACCTTCCTGCATTTCTTGGAAAAATTCTTACACACCCTACCTATACCCGGGTACTTTCTCCTCGTTTTTGAAAGAATCTCGAGGACCATCTTTTCACAGAAGTGGGGGGGCAAATGCCCCCCCATCCCTCCCCGTGGCCACGCCACTGTTTGGAAGGCCTTCTGAACCTTCTGCTCCAAAAGGCAGAAGGTTTGGCAGACTTCGTGAGAAGCGTTCGAATCGAACACAGTATTCGGCCTATCGAATCATAAAAACCCAATCCACTTTTATCCAACGAGTATGAATTGGGTAATGCTTTAACAAATTTCTGTTTCAAAGCTGTTTCAGAGAATGATGTAACGAAAGTTGTAAAGAAAATGAAAGTTCGCATGGTTCTGGTTCTAATGTAAAGCTTTTTATAAAGACTGCTTTGCCATCAATTTCTGGATCATTGTGCGATCTTTTTAATATGTCTTTGTTTTCTGAAAAATTCCCCAAAGATTGGAAAATAGCACGCGTTGCTCCAATCTACAAGAGCGGAGCGAGAGATTATTGTTCCAACTATGGGTCAATTTCTTTATTGCCTGTACTGTCTCGTGCTTTGGAAAAAGTTGTATATAGTCAACTGTATGATTATTTAAATAGCGATAAGCTCATGTAGAAGCATCAGTCTGGTTTCCGATCTTTACACTCAGTTGTCACGAGCCTTATGGTCGGCACAAATGACTGGTATTTGAATATAGATAAGGGCAAGTAGACTGGTTTGATTTCCATCGACCTAAAAAAGGCGTTTGATACAATAAATCGTGATATTCTACTGAAGAAGGTAGAACAATATGGAATAAGTGGACTAGAGCTTGATTGGTTCACTTCTTACTTGCAGGAGCGAAAGTAGTTCTGCAAGGTCAATTCCACCTCCTCTAATATCAGCGATATAAGTTGTGGTGTGCCCCAGGGCTCATTTCTTAGCCCACTTCTGTTCCTAATCTACATAAATGATCTACCATTTTGCCTAAAAAAAGGAAACGTCTCTATGTATACCGACAATATTGCGATTTCGCATTCTTCAAAACGTCTTTCTGAACTTCAGGATGATTTAAACCAGGATCTTGTGAATTTACAGAACTGGCTACATGGAAATAAGGCATCTCTGAACGTGATAATAGGCTCCAGACCAAATATTAAAAAGATCGAAAAACAGGCTGAAGCTACGCCCATTTTTAAAATAGGCAATCAAATGATCAACATGATAACCGATACAAAGTATCTGGGAGTTCAAATTGACGACAAACTGCAATGGGATCGCCATATTGAACAAGTTAAGACAAAGGCACTACGAGCTCTCGGTCATATTCATATTATGCATACCAAGAAATTTCTCCCATCAGGTGATCTGCAGCAAATGTATAGAGGGATTGTTGAGCCACATTTCAGTTATGCTGCTCAGTTTGGGGTTGTTGTAGTGAAACCAAACTTAATTCTCTCCAAACTATCCAGAATAGAGCTGCCAGAATAACTACGAATAATCCTTAAGATGCTTCTGCTATCCCTCTGCTGCAAAATCTTGGCTGGCCGTCTCATCATCATCTCATCAGAAAAGAAACAGCATTATTCACTTGCTCCTCGATATTTAGGAGAACTTTTTACTCGGACGGTAGTGATTGCAATCTTCGCTCTAACGAAACAAATTTGCAGATACCTTTTTTAAGAACATGTGCAGGTCAAAAAGCTTTTTCTTATCGTGGAGCAAAATTATGGAATGAACTAACCAGGGAAACTAAATTGGCTCCGTCCCTGGCTACCTTTAAAAAATCCATTTGAGAGGTGCATTTTAATTTTCTATTTACTTTTGTTATGCTCAATCGTATAAGTATATCGTACAAATCACATCTAAGTATGATATGTATAAGGTTATGTTTTGTGTGACTTTTTTGACAGGTCAATTTGTAGAACAGTTAGTTATAACTGAAATCTGTAAACTGTATAAATATTGAAAAATGGAAAGAAAACGAATGAAATCGAATCGAAGCCATTAGTTTGTATTGTACTTTTATTTGATAGGCCGAATACCGCGTTCATACTCTCCTTTTCGCCACGGTGAATCCAAAATCTGCTGTTTTAAAGATGTTTGTGTTTGATTGGGAAACATATTTCGGTCTCTGCAAAGTCTGCTGTTTTCAGAATTTGGTAGGTTTGGAATTACCAATCAAACACACCCATGGATTCAGAGAGTTTGCCTCGAAATTGAACCTTTCGTCCCGAATTATTAACAATTTTCTACAACAGTCCTCTTCCAACTGCAGTTTGCATTCGCTGTCTCGACTGCCCTTTATCTCGAACATTCGCTATTTCAAACGAATTTTCATTTCCCTTCGTTTAGAAAACTCTTCCCCGTTTATGAAACATCCCTCTCTCGTTGCCTCAAACATTCCCTTTTTCAAAGAGAATTCAATCTCCTGAAATGTTGAGGAAATGGATATCAACTGTACTTTCAACAATCGCTAAAACTTTGATCAAATATCCCCAGCATTTCATTGCGGTAAGGCAAAAATGCCCCTGTTTAGAATATCGCTTATAATTCTGGGATGAAAGTTCCGATTTAGATAGCTAAACTCTCGAATTTTTGCTATTCAATCAAGCATTGACAAATTTGCTTGAATAGATGAATAAGAAGGTACATCTTTTCAAACATCGTGATTTTTACTTTCCCTGTACGTCAATAGAGCCATTTTGTTTTATGGCTACAGATGCAACTAAAACATTATTTTGGTCTATCCCAAATAGTGCAAAGCTAGTTCTTGTCCAAAGGTTGTTTTAAGTTTTAGTAGTATCTGTCAATGAATAGTAGTGTCAACATGATTTTAATTTTTCTTTTCTCTCTTGCCAGGTCCAACCATAAGTACTTCGAAAGCATCCAATTCATCAAAGTGATTCGGGACCTCGCTGCAACGTGCTACGAGGAACGTCCATTCTTTGCTCTCAATCTCAGATCTATCCTGTTAAATTTGAACACTAAAGGACCTCTAGCTGGTGACTTGAGGAAAATTACTAGGTAAAAAATGCAAAACTATTGTTAATTCTGAAGCCCTTGGTACTACCAGGTGTTCCAAGAAGGTAGCTATTTGGATCCATGGCCAATAATGGACGTTTTTCTGATTTAAATGAGCTGCTTTTCGAGCCAATTACGATAGAAAACTTACAATCCATGACGAATCTTTTTGCCACAAATGATAAACTTTTGTAAAAACAAGTGACAGAAATCACTCAATGCCCTCTGCCTTGGACTTAGCGTTTGGAACTTTTAATGCCGCATCACAATATAATAGAGTTTCATAAGAATGGTTGCGATTGACATCGAATTGGAGCGTAGGCTGGTGCAGATGATGAAGAGAAACAGATTTGGCCAGCTTTTGTTAGCAACTTTTGTTGATGATTGCATTGTATATTCCCTACCCTAAGCGAATCACTATAGGAGAAATACATCTTTTAATTTAGCTTAATTCATGATTATTGGTGCATTTACATCTGTTGTACGAGGAATACGCCCATGCTGCAATATTTGCACCTGCAACTTCCTATTTTCATCGTTTGAGTTGAGATAATTTAATTAAAACTTTCTCATCATTTTTAAAGCCTGTTTCCTCTTATCGAGTACTTGGTCTATTATTTATTTTTGCTTCAACGGAATGCCTCGTTGAAGGTCTGCTTGATTTACAACTACCGGGTGCCCCAAAAAAAGTAAAAATTAACGTCACTTAATGGAAAAATTAGAGTCTGTACAGTATTCTGCTGCTAGAGCTATTACGGGAACATGGAAAGGAACATCGCGAGAAAAGTTGTACACAGAGCTTGGTTGGGAATCATTAAATTGCCGAAGATGGAGCAGACGCCTTACTTTGTTTTATAAGATTATGAATAATCTCACCCCAGTATATACCAAGGATCCAATCCCACCCCTACAGCTGTCGAAGTACTCTCTTCGCAATGAGGATGTCATTGGGCGAATAAAGGCAAGAACAGAAAAATTCAAATGTAGTTTCTATCCTCACTGCGTATCTGAATGGAACAAACTTGATCCTGAAATTAGACTCGCACCGTCTTTTGCTGTATTTAAGAAAAAAGTTCTATCCATAATACGACCCCCTGCAAAATCTATATTTGGTATTCACGACCCAATTGTATTGTATGTGTTGTATGTGTATGTGTTTCTATAGGCAGCCGGGGTATCCCGGCAAGGCGAGATATCCCGCCTAGGCGAGATATCCCGGGAAGGCGGGATCATGTAAACAGGCCCTGAGGGTTGGTCTCAGCAAATTAAATGTTCACAAATTCAAGCACAATTTTAGGGATACCATAAACCCAATGTGCCCTACGAACGATGGCATTGAGGATACGGAACACTTTTTGTTGCTATGCCCTTCCTTTGAAGTACCACGAAGAGATCTTCTCGCTGGAGTTTTAGCTTTATTACGACCATATGGATTTATCACAAATTCAAACAAGGTTTTGATGCAGATTTTATTGTATGGTGATAAAGACCTTAGATTAGAAAATATCAAACTCGGTTACCAGCCACACAACCACCACGTCCCCTTTAAGTAATTGTTTTTCTTTTCTTTGCATTATGCTTGTTTTTGTTTGCAGTAGTTTCGTTTATTGTAAACATTAGTAGTTTTAGCTCTATGTAATGGCTGCAGGGTAGACACAGCCTTTTGCTCCCTGTGGTATCGTTTTAGTAGTATAGTACAGTAATATTGCAAGTAGTGTAATTAGTAATATGTCATTGTAACTTTTTATTGGAATATTAAAAAAAAAATTATATCAGCGAGCAGAAAAATTTCGCACAATTTTTGCAACAAGCAGCAAAATTCGGAACAAAAACCCTGAATAGGCAACCAGAAAATGCCTGACCTTAAAACACAGTCTACATCAGCAATGTTGAGATATGTTAATAATTTTGACTTAGCTTGTTCGAGGAGGCAGCGATCGATCAAAAATAAAATGTTAAAAAGGAGGAATCTAGCAACCATAGGTCTCATGACACTTTTTCACACATCAATCGAATGCTCCAGGCCTAACGGCTACGAATATCACAACGTCTCAAGGAAATTGTGTGATGTAAAAGCATAAATCTGGTATAAACTTTTGCAAAGTTAGAATACTTCCGCAGTTATCAAAATATCGTCAAATGATTATCGACAGGAAAGAAGTCAATTGGCATAATTTAGCAGTCTCTATGCTTTAAGACAATGTGTCTGCTCCTAACCCTTTCAACATTCTAAAACGAGAATACCCTTGTCGAATTTCTATGAACAAAAATGCACCTTTTAAATGTAGAGGCATAGCATAGCTTCACGGGGGTCTTGCTTATCGCGTATTTCTTAGATCAGTACCTTATTTCGGGTAAGGGGGTTTCATCTATATGAATTACTCTGAGCCTTCTTGTTTTGAATTTATTTGTTTTCATTTACTCAACTTTCGAATATACTTTGTAACAGATAAGTTAAGTTGTCGTACTATTTAGAAAGTTCTTTTTCCCATCTATGTCTATTTTGCAGCGTCAGTGAGCGATTTTGTGTTTTCGAACTATTGTAAATTTCACCATGTCTCAAATCTATTGGAAATGGTCTCTCGGTATTTACAATAGAACAATATAATCTGCTCACAACACAGTTCAGCATGGCGCTGCCAGGCACGTTCAAAGTGCCTAAATTTATAAATAAAAAGTCTTCAATTCTGCAAGGCTCAGAAGATAAAGCATGCATTTTGGATAAAGCATGCAGTTCAAAATTCGTTGTATCTTTACTTTTTCGTCTGCACCTAATCGCATCCATCAATCACCTTCGTGGTAAAACGAGGTTCAGTTTCGAGAAAGTAAATCTTTGCCACACAGGTCTTAACTTATTATTTCATATTTTACGTATTAACTTAGTATTTCACATTTTACGTGGAGCATTGGTAGCGTTTCTAAGACGGAAAGTTATTATTATTATTATTATTATTATTATTATTATTATTATTATTATTATTATTATTATTATTATTATTATTATTATTATTATTATTATTATTATTATTATTATTATCAAATTATTTAAAGTTGGCAACTTACATAGCTATATAAATATATAA
>REGM01000373.1:211815-237143 GCA_004194415.1 Aurelia aurita
CTCTTTTGTCTCAGGATCCCCTCTTTTGTCTCAGGATCCTCTTTGTGTTGATTACAGAAATGAAATAATGTCGCATGACTAACATGAGTGGCGCAAACAGCAGGATAGGGGGCTTCCATCGATCTTTGAGATGTTGCCGCCTTTGCCCCTTTCCCCTCCTTATGGGGCAGCTGTGTTCAAGTAAATATTTGCCCCGTAAGGAGGGGAAAGGGGCAAACGCGGCAATACCTGAAGGATAGACGATCATTTTTTATAATTATTCCAGCAGGTCCTTTTTTCCCGTTCCTCGCTTTCTGTAGCCCATTTAATTCGTAAGGAGTCGGTCTATCCTTCAGATGGTGCATCCAATATCGTCAGATGTTGCCACGTTTGCCCCTTTCCCCTCCTTACGGGGCGAATATGAGATAAATGATTCGCTCATGCACCAGCTACTGGGAAGACGCAGATATGTGGAAAGTTTCGCGAGGATTGGTTGAGCGGTGTTGGAGTTTTAGGGTTAACAAATTTTGCTTCAGTGCTTAGTATTATAGATTAGTTAATGATTATTGGGTAATTAGGGTTTTTCGGGTTACAGTGAATGGCTATTCATGAAATAAAGTAAAAATTCAAAGTTCAACAAATACACTTCACTGGAAATAAAGGTTTCGTGGAGCTGACACATGGAATAAACTCAATTCGCAAATGAATTAGCCCCATTGATCCAGTCATTCAAAATAAAACCGAAAGCTTTGAATTGAGAATATTCAAGGAAAGCTGATCTGCATAGCAACCATAATCTTTCCTTTTTCTTTCTCGACTTTGTAGCTATTTAATATGAAAGCTGTAAATTCGTTTATATCTACAATCACTTACAAAATGGTTGAGCCACCTTGAAAAAAATGACATTTTGGTCCCCCCCGTCCCCCATGTCAATGTTGTTTGAAAAAAAGTACCCGAACATTTTGTAAGTGATTGTAGATATATTCAGGTTTGTATCTAGAAATATTTAGGCTCGTTATTATTTTTAGCTTTGTTCTGGGACATTTGGAAAGCAGCTGTTTAATTTTTTACTAACTGAATTGCATCCCAGGGCAAATATGTTTAAAATGAAAATATTAAAACAAAACAATTTTAACTTGAAAAAGGTGTGTATGCCGGGGGTCTATTATAGGGTACCTCAATAATCCCGCAAAACCACCAAAATTTGCACTCTTACCCATCAACCGAGAGCTATTTTGTCTCATAAACCACAACCGTCAGTCTTTTTCACTACAGCAAATATTCTTTTTTGGATAGCTATAAAGCGATGTACTTTGGCATCAATCAAGTAATATATAAATGTTGAAAATGTCAGTATATATAGAGGGGCTATTCCCTAAATGGCGCAGCCCCTTTATATTATATAAATCCTCTATATTATATTATATAATATTAATATAAATCTTCGAAAAACATACAATTCAGACGTTATTTAGAACTTAAAAATTGAGAAAATTTTCCTTACCATCTTGGAAAAGAGTTGAACATAAAATAGGTAGTAAGAGATTTGAGGCAAAAAGCATGACCGAATTTGAACCCATGTTCTTTTCAGAATGTTCATAAGTAAGTTAGTCACACTCTGCAGAGAGATTCAAAAGACCCCAGTATGTAGTGTGCCAAAATTCAGTAATGCTTAATTTTTGGCTTCAATATTCTTTTCATACTTATTTCATAACTATGAACGGTCTTAGAATATAAATTCAGGTCATGCTTTTAAATTCAGGCACTATTCAGTAGAAGAGCAAAAGAATTTTCACAACCTCCTAAAAGTTTTTTGGTGCGCTTCTACGTTCTGTTATATCGCTGCAAACTGCTATTCAATCTCTGACTGGATAACTAATGGTGCACAGCAATTGGTGAACAATTATGTCATCTGGTGCTGCACGAAAATATCTTCCATTCCATATATTCTCTGCCCACAAGAAATCTTGCCAAACCTATTGTCACATCCTTTCGCAACACCTTTTTGACATGAGAACCTGCGATTTGCGTGTATTGTGCAGTGATTAAAATTCCTTCAATTAATGCCTGCTTGTGATGAGTGGAATGTTAGAATATTTAGGTGGTACATGATGCAGGTATGGACTTTGGTTTTGAGTCCCAGCATTGCCGACAGGAGTACCTCCTCTCTCACTTCAAAGGGCTAGCATAATCACCTTTAGACCATTTAGCTATTCAAAAACATGTTCAAATTTATCTGAAAGGGTTGAGTGATTGGCGTTCGAGCTTCCATCACTATTGTGTACATTTGAAAATTTGAAAAAATTCTACAAAATGTAGAAGAATTTTGCTTGATCCAGACTCTTGCAAAACTACAGTAACAGGTCTAGAAAATGGACAATGCTGAGTGTTTGGAAATTTTTTAACTTTTCTTGATATAAAAAGCACTGAAATACGATGATCCAGCTGCCTAATTTTATAGTCTTCTCTTGTAAGTTTTTCTTGAAGCATAAACCACATGCTCAAAGTTGCACCCCAAACCTTAAGATTGCATATCTAAATGATGATTATTTTTATTTCTGCTAGGGTGATGGCACCACCAGGTGGTGAAACACACATAAATGTCTTTGAAGAGCCTGCTCCAGAAGCTCTTAAACCAGTCAATAAATGCCAAGAGCAAAGAACCAAGTCAAGTGTATTTTCAGGGCCTGCAGATATGAATCCATCACGTTCTCCTGCTGCAGCAGCACCTGCAAGGCAAACAAGTACTAGTTCCTATGATGAAAAAGCTGATCAGCACACTTCAACCAAGGTTCTTGCACCACCTGGTGGCAAAAGCAACTTCTCAATCTTTGGAGGTTCTGAAGAGGAAACAAAACCTCAAGGTAATATATAGCAGCGTGTTGTGCATTCAAGCTGTTTTTTTTTTTGCTTGGGCTCTTGTGGAATGGATACACGAAAGAGGACAGAAACTGATCTTATAATATGTACATGTGGGCTACCTTTAAATTAAGAACAATGGATATACGGTCATTCCAAATAAGCACAGCAGATTGTCAAGTGATATTTTCAAAATTCCTTCTAATTTTAACCAAGGGCACCCAAGCATCAGAGACCCTCTGGAAAAAATTGCAGCAAGATATCGCATTTCTTTTGGGTTTATGGTCAATTGAATATTTAACCAATTGATGCAAATTGTGTTTTTTCACGAGATGGTAAATTCAAGTTCAAAGACACAAAAATCAAAACGCATTATCCTACCTCTTTCTATATCTGGTTATAGTGCACCATGGAATAGTTATAGAAATTAAAAATTTTGGGAAATTGTTAGATTTTGACCCAAAATCTCTTAGGAAGAGATTCTCATGTTAGGTTTTTCATAGACCCATGTCATGGTGCTTTTCAGCTTTACGGAGTAGAATATTGATCTATTCACTTACGCTATGTTTCAAACGACCAAATTCTTTTCGCAAAAGGCCTTCATCCAGGGGGGTTGCAAAGTTTCTCAATTTTTGCCCCAAAGTCTATTTTTCCATATTTTCAGACAAAATCTTGCGAATGCCTTTCAACATTTTGGATAGCTATTCACATCATCTAAATGTGCACCTGTAGAAGTTCTGATAAGATGTAGAAACAAAGAAATTTTTGATCTGGCACGAGAACAATAGCCCTATCAAAATGGGTGCATGCTCAAAATGGCCAAATTTAACCAATTTTGACGGGCTAGAAACCTTGTGTCCCAAGGAGGAATATTCCTGTAAATTTTTGTATGGACTCCTAAACCTTAGAACTGCACGGTGGTGGGTAACATGATAACTTATGGCTTTTGAGACCGATTTTTGTAATGGCATGAGTATTCACGTTTTCCTTTCAGAATAAATCCTTTTAGAAGAATTGTATAATGAAATGGATTTTAGCCGAAAAGAGATACATTTTATGGTTGTGCTATAGTTGTTCAAAACTGGGGGTTTTCTCGTATCTGTCATGGACCAAACTGGTGTCTATTGGCATAGAATTTTTCTAAAAGACTGAATTTATGCGAAAAGACACTCTGGGAAACAAAATGGCTACATAAAAACTTACATAGAACAAAAATTGAATTTTAATATGATGGATTAGAGGTAAAAACACATTATCGAGTCACCTCTAACCCAACATTGTAATTTAAGCGAATAGATTTAAACGAAATTAAAAGTACATCTAAAGTTAACAACAAGAACAAAGTTCAAGGCCGAACAACTTGTCTCATCGTAGGCGTGTACAGTAACGACTGTTTCATTTGAAAAAATTTGTGCGGATCACAAAACTAATGGTAGCATCTAAAATCATTTTATTAGCTATTTCGTTGAAATTTAAACTGCCAAAAAGCAGCAAATCGCATAAATGATCATCAGGCAATTGCGTCAAATCATGATTAAGTATATCTGATACTTCACCAAGCAGGTTATTCCTATGGACTAAATGGAGTGGGCAGTGCAGGAAAAAATGAACTGTGGATTCAATTCCTTCTTTACAGCTACAAAGGGGACTTTCACAGAAGAAATTATGGTGGAACCTAAGCTCATTTAAATCACTGAAATGAACTCGAAGCCTAGTTATAAGTGCTGAATGATGCCTGTTAGTTATTCCTACAGAGAATTCTTTGATGGTCGAATTATTGAAATTAAAGCTTTTTTGAACTGGGATATTGTCAAACAGGTTCTTATTTGATGATCGAGTTTGTTCCATAGGTCCACGCAGAAGGGAATGAAACTCTTCAAATACCTTTGTGAGGAAGAATTATCTTGCCTAAAGACATTAGCCTGCCGCAATTGGTAATGATTCCTGTTCTCATCGGGGACACATTCTCGCAAATATTTGGGAGTTTGATTATTTATTATTTTGTAGAAAAGGCAAAATCTACAGTACCGTCGTCTGTTACTGAGCGTTCCCCAGCCAAGTTCCTCGAGAAGTCTGTCCGTGTTTGTACCCTTCCATGCTCCGCCAACTGCCAACGCTGCCTGATATTGTGTAGATTCTAATTTGCTCGAAAGAGGCATATATTGGTCATGATTGATTATGTCTCCATAATCCAGATGTGGCCTGACAAAGAGTTTGTACATTTGATCAAGTGATCCCTTGAAGCGTATTTAGAAAGAAAGCGGAACCGTTGACCATCAAATTTTACTTGCAAAACTGAAGAAATATGGCATAGATGGTCATGAGCATGCTTTTTTCAAGTCCTATCTACAAAACAGACCTCAATTTTGCAAGGTTAATGGCGTATCCTCAGACTTACAGAGTGTTGACTGCGGTGTACCACAGGGTTCATGTCTTGGTCCACTCCTTTTTCTAATTTATATTAACGATCTTCCAATGTCTCTCCGGAAATGCAATGTGACAATGTATNTAACATGTCGTCTTCGATAATAAAATTTAGTTGGCTTAAATCGGTCGCATATTTCCTTAGTTATGAGCGATTTATAAAATAATTCATTCTCAGAATCCTTCAAAACAGGCCTAAAATCTGTTTTTTTTTTCAAATTTGCTAACAATTTAGCATGACGATACTGAGAACTATTTGAAAAACAGCTAGAAGGAATTCCCAAGTGTAAAGAATCGCAGGGCTGGCTCTGTATCTACACAACTGGTTGCCTTGGCTATGAGATAGCCAGAACAACTTTCATTCTCATCGCTGTGGAGCATAAACGTTGGAAAATTTGATCCAGAAGTCTAGGCCTGTTTGGAAGGATTCTGAGATGAAACGCTTTCATAAAATAAGTAAGAGAGCATATAGAAAGAATGATGAAGTTTGCTTTTATTCCCTGCAACTTACCTATCCATGGATAGTTTCTCCGGATTTTCATTTAAGAGACAAACTAGCGTAGACTTATACTGTCGACCATAACCTGGCACATCAATGGTTGGCTGAACTTTGTCTCTATGAAATGAAATATATAGGATATCAATTTTAACTGAATATCAATTTTAACCAAAACAAAAAAAAGGATGATAGTCTATTCTTGCAAAATGTGAAGATTACACATTTTGGAATGGAATACACATCTTGGATCTGGCAGAAAGCAAGACGACCGATATTAGGTTCTGGATTCAATTATCTTTTCATGCAGATCGACTGGGAAAGAAATTGAGATGCAAAGAACAATTTTTTGTTATGCTTACCTTTGTGTGTTAACTTCTTCAATTTGTTCATGGTGATTCAAAATATCTTCCATTGTTTGTCTTGCTGCTGTTAAATCTTCGTCCACTGCATCAATTTCGTCTGCTCCTGGTACATCTTAAATTGAAAAATATCAATTACACAGCACATGCACATCCACAGGCTTTTGATAAAACTAGAAATGTGACAGGGATAAAGGTTTTATCCTGAGTGTACAGAAAACTCTACAAGATTCAAGTATTCAGCAGATTGGTTACATGCAAATGTTTTTCAAGATATCATAATTTACAAAGAACTGACCTGCAAATAAACTTGCATCAGATGCCATATCTTCTCCTGCTGTCTTAAGATCAGTTCCTCTTAATGGGTGATAAAACCATTCGTTTTCAGGATCATTTTCATTCTTTGGATCACCATTGAAACTTTTCAAGTGTCCTGGGGACATGCCAACTTCGATTGCTCTTTCTTGTGCTAGTTTGATACCTTCCTTCCAAGCATCTGTTTCCTCGCCGCTTTTAGGATACCTTTTTAAATCAACAGGATTATCAATGGTCTGAAACTGCTTTGACCAGACGTTCTCTTGTTTTATGTGAGCCTTAGCCCATTTTGGGGCGTGTTCATCCACCTGTATTGATTGCAGTCGAATCATGTTGGAAACATTGTTGGACATGTCTCCAAAACTGTAAGCGTGACGATTTCCAATCCACTGACCATTGCAGGAGAAAAAATTCTCACAGCAATCTGAACCCATTTGTTCTAGGAGGCACTCCTGGTCTTTGAAATTTTCCCTCATATAGCATATCATGATGACTGCTGCATGACAGGATAACAGTGTGTCATAGAAGCATTCCCTCGTGATGAAATTTTTATTTATCTTCAACTCTGGCGTCTTCTCAATGAAACTCTTCCAAATGTCAAGGAATGCACACACAAATGCAGCATACTTGATCCTCTGGCAAAGGGTTGCGATTGGAGAAATAAAAATTTCTACGAAATGCCAAACAATTTCGAGATAAACTAGTGTACCCATGAGTGCCAGATCGGGTGCTCTGTTCACGTTTCTCCCTGCTATCAAATTTTTCAAGCATTCTTGTACTTTCAAAGAACAGATCTCCTGGGCCACTTTCCAGTTTTGCCTGTCTTTCCGTTGCAAATGGGACTCTGACAGGTTATGAGCCAAACGGTCGAATGATTCAGCAACTAGTCTTAAATGATTCATGTGGACGACATGCTTACCCATAATCATAAACCTTGCATTGTGATCAAGTGGATTGATCAGCTTCTTGTGAACGTGTATGTAATCTTGGTCACCTATATTTCTGAGCACGTATGAGCCATTAACGCCTGATTCTTTCAAAGCTGAAAAGATGAAACCTAAATTCTTTGGCACTGGGCGAAATCGCTCACCCATATCTGAAGACATCTGCTTTAACATAAGCTTTCTACGCCTGCTATCGCCATCTGAGCTGTGTCCTACAACTGGACCTACGATATCCTCCAATACTTGCTTGCAATTGACTTCAACAGCTTTCCATTGCTTTTCGACGTCTGCTGCAGAAAATCGATTGCAGGTTGGCTTCAGTAGAACTGGGAGCTTCGGCAGGGATCTGTGAAGTGGGTTAATGATCAACACCCGGGCATTTGTCGCTACAACGTTGGATTTAAAAGCTTTCAGTAGCCTTTCATATGAACCATCATCGCTTCCCAATGTTATTGTATCATTATCAAAGCAGTTATGCTCTTTCTGTTGCTCTGTCTTCTTTCCACAAAATCCAACCAGTGTGTCGCCTCTCTGATCGTACACAATCTCTTTCTTTATAGCGGTTTCGTCTTCTGCAATCAAAATTGGCACAGGTGAACAAATTTTATTGGCATCAATCGCCTTTCGATAAATTTCAGCGATCACTTGTATGTAACTTATGCTTCCATCAGGATGTAAGGAAATTGCATTCTTCCTCCGCCAATCATAAATTGTGTCAAGACCAGGACCATCTAAATTGATTGAGACAAACTTTGCCAAACGTGGACCACCTAATATCAGTAAGACCTCGTAGAATTGTTGGACTGATGGCTTGTATCTTCTCCCCTTTTCCTTTACGTGGAAGTTGCGACTTATAGTCTCAAGCAAGCTCTTCAGAACAACTTTATCTGAGAGCTTTCCTTCTTCTCCTGCTTGCACTATCTTGTTTGCAACAGCTTTCAAATCACCTCTCTTAGAAAATTCGCACAACTTTTCTGCAAGATCCCTCTTTCTATGAAGAAGTCTCGTGGATTTACTTTTTGCGAAAAACAATTCTGAATTCTTCTTCTCAAGTTCATTTGACTTTCTCCTGAGACTTTGAAGCTGTTCTTCTCGTGACAAGTACTCAAATCGTACACAGTTTAAGCTTCGTTTTTCACCCTCTACACACTTTGCCCTTGCAACAATCCTTTTTTTAAAGGACTTTAAGTTTGGTATTTTCCTACATTCAAAGCAGGTAGCTCCATCAGTATCAGAAAGTACAAATCCATTGCAGTTGAAGTGTTTATATGTCCCTTTCAAAGATGTAGAAGTACCATCTTGTTTACTGAAACTTACAATCTGTTCTGGCATAGAATACCATGACGGTTTACCAAGATCTTTTCCGTGCAAAGTATCATTAAGAAGCAGACTAGCATCATGCTCCACCAGGTGTCCATCCTCACTTCTGACAGTCAAAGTTCGTTTGAAAAATCCGAAACACTTTCTTGGAGGTGGCATCCTTTCTCCTAGTCAGCTCTTGTTTGGGGTTGTTTGGGGTTTAAAGAAAGAAGTAATACTCTTGTAGCTTGTAGCTTTTCCTGCAGATTGTTTGTGGTTGTTGCTTCTCATGTGATCTTTTATCCTGGCTTGGAAATTTCCAGTTCCTGATTTAGGAAATAAAATAATCGTTTGGTCGTCACGGCAAACAACTCCTTCTGCTGTCTTAGTGAATGTCTCAGGATGTTCAGCTTCTAACAGTTGCCAAAGTAAAGTATGGGGGTTCACCTCATTTCGCAATGCAGAAATCCTCCACTGGTGCATCTTCGTTTTTATGTGTGCCCGCAAATTCTTCAAGCGTGAATCAACACTTCCCGTCGTTATAATTGTTTCACAACATTCACATTTGACTGTTAGGAGTGAATCCGACTGAGGTACAAAGTGGATACTGACAGTACCTGTCTGTCGTTTATGTTCTTCCTCGATTTCCCTGAGCTTGCTTTTCCACACCAAACTTGCATTTTTGCGTGCATCATTGGATGAGTCACATTCGTGGACGATAGGCTGGACGAATTCATTTTCAGCAGTCAACGATGCAGAAGCTGAAACATCAGTCATTTCATTTTCATGGTAGATAGGCTGGACGTCTGATGGTAAATCTATGACTTCATTTTCAGCAGTCAACGATGCAGTAGCTGAAACATCAGTCATTTCACTGGAATCATGCTTTGCTTCGGGCTTTTTCTCCGATTCTTGAATGGAGGAATCTCTCTGTTTCCCAAATATTGCGAATCCATCCTCCAAATCGCTATCATTGTGTGCTTCCTTTTCAAGCTTGAACCTCTTTCCACTGTTCTCCGTGCTTCCTGCGCTCATGAGCACCAAGTTTGATCGCTTGAGCCCCCTAGAATCATGGGCCATTGGTGAATGGTCGCAGTATTCACATGCTATTCTATCGCTACTCGTGACCTCATACTCATCGCACTCACAGACTTTACAGGCTCCACGATCAATCCCTCGCTTGTCTCGGCCCATCTTGCAGCAAACTAGTGTGAGAAATTGGGGTTCTTAAATCGCTTAAATCAAAGTATTGATTTGGAAGAATTGATTCCAAAGACCTATGCGAACTATGATTGTTTGGGCGATACAGAAAGTAAACTTTTGTCAAAAATGAAATTATCTTAAAAAAGTATCTTAAAATTATCTTATTGCTGCAAAGCGCATGCGTCATGCGTATGCAGCTTTCTAGACGGGATTAATACAAAATTTGGAACCGTGGTACAGGGAACAAAAGAACAGTAAACAAATGAACAAAAGGACAATAGGCAGATTGTGGAAAGAAAAAGTTAATCACCCCTCGTGGTGATAAACAGTGAATTGCCCATTGTGGCAACAATAGCTACAACTGCAAAACCACCCACTGAAACAAACAGCAAATTAAATGAATCTAATAGGTCATGAAGCTCAATTAGTTTTGGTAATGTTTCTCAAGGCTTTCTTTATTAGTAATTGCATACAGCACTTGAGAATGTCTTTACAAATAACAACAATGAAATTTTCATGATACGACATTTTATCGTTTAGTTCCCTTTTCCAGTCAAAAGGGGGTACTTTTTTTAGACACCCGGTATATAGCAAGATAGAATTAAATAATCGATATGAAATAAGACAACAAACAAACGAAAGTGTCGTCAGTTCCAAAGATAAAGAGCCAAGATTGAGCGACTCTTTCTAAAACTTTATAGGTTAATTAAAAATTGAAAATTGTTTCAAAATGGTAGACACTGATCACGTGACCAACATCTTTTGGTAAATCGGCAAACAAATTATTCGTAAGCGGTTTTTAAAAATACGCGTGTATTCGTCAAACAAGAAAAAATAGTCCAAGAACTCACCAAGGAATCGCCGATTTATGACCTGTTTTAAAAGGTGTTTCAAAGCACCCCTACGATAACAAAAAACTCATGGTATATCATAAATAAAGTATATTTCAAACACTAATTAAATTTAAAAAAATATTCTAGCCCCAATATACCCACATATACCATAGCTACACCCGTGGCTACAACCCCTGATTCACCCTGATTATAGCCCTGATTACACGCCTGATTATTCGAAGGTAGCAGCAGGGTGGGTAGGAACATGCACGAATCATTGTCCCTGTGCCTTTATCGGCTTTTCAAAAAAGCTCCATCTTCTTAAATTATTCCAGAACCCAAGTCAATTAGAAGGATTCCAGAGTTATTCCAGTTCGAAATGCTGAAGTTTTGTGCACAGGAAAAATGCAGAAGGAAGAATTTTGTTTTGCCTTAGTGCGGAGTGCAGGAGTGCGGCCTAGCTGTAGCAGCTGAACCTGGCTTCTTTGACAGCCTTGATACAGAAGAAATACTGTAATCACCTATATACTGCAATACTGTAATACTGTGATGTGATACCCTTGCCCAGATTACTTTAGCTGAACGCATCACCAGGCTTATTAGCAAATTAAACGTTCTCACAAAGAATATTAAATCCAGGGCCACCAAGATCGCTGGACAAACCCAAAAACTCTCAAATCCAAAATGATCGATTCAGATTGTTAAGTAATAATGAACAAGGCCGCTGAAGAAGCAAGCCCCATACTAAGTGTACTAACCAGTCAACCAGTTGCCTCTTTTGATTTTGATTTCTTTGTCTCAGTTGCTTGCACTCTTGAACGCGTTTAATTAAAGAAGTGCAATCTGATACTTTTGCTCGTTGGCGCTCGTTGGCCTTTGTTTAAAACCATTCATAAACCTAAAAGGGGAGAGCCTCCGGATGGAAACGAAAAGTCACGTGATTAAAAAATAGAAGGGGAAAACCCTCCACTTATGATTACGAAAAGTGGTGTACATAATGATAATAACGCCAACGCTGGAGAAAAAATATGTTGGATTTCCTTGTAACTATATTTCAGAAAGTGATACCCTTGCCCAGACTACTTTAGCTGAAAGTATGACCGTTCCCTAGACCAATATTGTCAAATATGATACCCTTGGCTAGACCGTGGCTAGACCAAAATTGCAAAAAAGTATACCCTTGGCTAGACTAGAAGTCCGAAAAAGTATACCCTTGAGGGCGGCACATCCCCACGTACCTTTACTATGGAAGAACCCCCCCCCGTGCTTCCCACCTTGTGCCAATTTGAAAAGCAACTAAAAATACATTTGACGAGCTGAAAGCCAATTAAACACGACTCCCTGGAAGAACAGCACCTGTAATTAGCTTAGAAGTTGTTTTTTTTGTGTATGATATTAATTAATAGAACTGTATATTTTTGTATTATTAAATAGTAGCTGAAGGGATATTGTGTATAAATAATTTAAAATGAAATGAAAATGAAAAAAATAGGCCCAATCTTGTATAATGGACAGATCATTGTTTAAAATTTGCCAGGATAAATTCAATTCCGAAACTATTTGAAACATAGAGGTATCATCAGCAAAAAGTTTTACTTGGGATGAGACATTTTCGGCAAGATCATTTATATAAACCAGAAAGAAGAGTGGCCCAGGGACAGATCCCTGAGGAACACCTGCTGAGACACGCTCCCACGAGGACGTTTTACCATTTAATGCGACACGTTGAAATCTCGCAGAGAGAAAATCTTTGATAAGAAGATACAAAGGGCCATCAATGTCATTAGATTTGAGATTGAGTAGGAGACCCTTATGCCAAACCTTATCAAAAGCTTTCTATATGTTTAAAAAACGGCTCTAGTTTCATGACGATCTTCAAATGCTTAAGAGTAGCCGATTTATTGTTGAGTCACCTGACTGAAAAACCTGACTGATTAGACGATATGAGATCATTCTCGGACAAATGCTTACATATTTCATCAATGGATAAACTACTTTCCCAAACAAGGACCAATCATAATTAACTATAGAAATTACGAAAAGTATAATAATATTGTTTTCATGAATGATCTTCGAGAGGAATTAGGAAAAATAGAACCTTTGGATTTGAATTACAATTCATTTGAAACTACTTTTGATAGATTTCTAGACAAACATGCTCCAATTAAGAAGAAAGATGTCCGGGCAAATGATAAACCATTTGTGACTCGTGCTCTGCGTAAAGCAATCATGTTACGCAATAAATTGCGTAATAAAAATAACGAAGCTTGAACTGCTGAGAATTTGAACAAATTTCGCAAACAACGACATTTTTGTGTTAAGTTATTTCGACAGGAGAAAAGAAATTATTACAATAACTTTTTTCTCGGACAAATTACAATATAAGAATAAAATAGTTTTCATTGATGATGAAACCATTATTTCCAACAATGTCGAGGTAGCAGAAACTATGACTGAATTTTTCGTAACTGTCACCGATTCCCTTGGCATAAATTAAAATTCCAATAATCAAAATGTAACAGAAAGAATCACGGATCATTTTGAGAAAGCTCTACATAAATTGTCGAATCATCCTAGCATTCTAAAAATCAAAATGCTGGTTCCTTCTATTTTCAGAAAGGCACCCTTGATGCCGTTGACAAAGAGGTTAGGAATCTAAATCCTAAGAAAGCTACAACGCACAAAAATATCCCTCCTAAAATTCTTAAATCCAATTCTGATGTATGTTTGGAGCCTTTGACGCAAATCTTTAATGATTGCATAGAGAATTCGTCCTTTCCTGATGAGCTCAATTGCGCGGATGTCACATCTTTGCCCATTTTTGTTTTGTTTGTTTTTTGTTTTTTTTTTATTATTATGTTTGCTTGTTTTGTTTGTTATCTATCTTGCAAATCGGTTGGGTGGCTCTTTGGATACCGCTTTCGAGTGGGTGGTACATTTGTCCTGATGCACCCGGTAGGTTTTGTTTCTTTCAGTGTAATGGCCGCGGGTTAGTCACAGTTAATTGCTCCTCGTGGTACCGTCTTTGTAGTGTTTCGTAGAGTAGTTTGTAGGTAGCGTAATTAGTAGTTTGTCTCGTAAATTTTAATGGAATAATAAAAAAACAATCTTTGCCCAAGAATAGACCAACCAACTGCAGGACTAACTCATAGTGATCCAGAGCATGGAATATATAGGAAATAACGAACTTTCGAAAAATTACAGTTGATTGCATTCTTGATGAAAAGAAGGGAAGGCTTGGGGTAAAAGCAAAGCAAACATTTTTTATATCGAACTATTGGATCCGTTGTAATGATTTTTTTAAGTTTAGCAAAATGCAAAGGTGTTGTTTACATAAGCACTTCCTCTACAATTCATTGTTGATAGCAAAAGTTCAAAATTTCATAATTCAGCCTATATTGGTCCAATTTTTACAAACTTTGCTTCATCTAAAAGGCAATTTCCTACTTGAATCTCTGATGTAACCATTTGTTGGAAAAAGGATTCAAGTACGGGTAATGGGACACATTAAAGTATTTAAATGGGCTGCGCCCTAAATGGTCGGCTAACGTTTTCCACCATATCCAACCGCGCTGCAAAAACTTCGTTTTGAAAGAAGTTTGGGTCTAGCTTTTGTAAGATAGCTTGCTAAAATTATTCGCTGATGCTAATTCTGAGAGCTTTCTCCAAATCTGGGAAATCAAACGATTGCGCTTAATACATCTTTCCATTGCCAAGAATATTGTTCATATCATACTTTTAACAGAATTTTGATAGACCGATTGGTTCAAGAGTAATTAATAAATTTCTGGAGAGGAGGATTTCTGAAAACCAGCTTTCCGTGCTCATTAGAGCGGAAAGCAGAGTTACCTTAAAGGACAAATCCGGGGTTTGTAAAATTAATTTTAGAAAATAAACTTACCCAACTACTGAAGCAAACTGCCAGCTTTTTCCACATTTTGACGTTCCTAACAGCTGTCAACTCGTTAAAAATTGTTGATAATTTAGGCCAAATGTCGTCGCCATTTTCCACGAGAACGCGATAAAGAGGCTAGCCACGATTTAGAGGCAAGAAAAAATAGGGCCGCCTCGCTCGCGTTGAACGTGACGTCGAAAGCACCGATCTTTGTGCGTAATGACATCACGCACGCACTATTCGCTTATTTGAATACGTAATTTCGCAGGGAAAAAAGACGAAAAATGGTGGAACAAAGTACGATACACCATTCATAACTGTATAACCTTTTATTTTATCATCAACCATACCAACCCCGGACTTGTACTTTAAAGCTCAATCTAATTTAACATCAAGTCTCTTACTTCTAAAAGAAGCGTTGCAAATATGAAGCGGGTAATGAAGGCAGTGCTCAATGTTAATGTCTGCATGTAAACCTGACGTCTCTTTGACTATATCTCTATAATCTTTCATTTAGCTGCTGCAAGTCAGACCAAGAAACAGTCGACTGCAGTAACAAGCCAGAAAGTAACTGGGACATGCAATGATGACAAGGGTTAACACCTTTAATTTATAACTTTTATGTCTTATGATACCTTTGTTAATGAATTTACTTCTAACTTTCCACTTTATCTTTCTAACTTTGCTCTATGCCTAACACTTATATACTGTCAACTAATTACAAGAAACGTTGTTTGCAAAATATTAAGTGTTACAATCAATGTGGTGCCCTTACTGGCTAATTTTTTAGAGTAAAAGAATACAAAATAGAGAAGAAATGATATCAAATGAGTGTTTAGCAGGTGATCAACCAAGGCTGGCTATTGTTTCGAACCTAGTCTAGTTTTGTCGTCGTCTGTTTAAATTGGTTTGTTCTCTCTTCTTTTCAGTCAGGCAGATTCAGGCACATATTTAGCAAAATTGTGGGTTTTGGCATAAAAGCATGGGAATTAGCAGAAGTATAGAACAGAATATGCTGATCATTATGTACGAAGTAAAACGAGTACATATAGGAGTGGTGTTCTGTTCCCCCCCACCCCCCACCCACCCACCCCCCCCCCCCCCCCCCCACNCGCAGAAAACTTTCGATGTGTCTTGCAGACTGCAAAATTTCCCTTGCTGAATTCATGTGCTACACCGGGATGCTTCATCTGTAGACTTGCCATATCTCGAACGTGTATAGGTAACCATCTTGAATAGTGAGTATGGTCTAAGGCGAAAAACCAAGGCAGTAGTTTGGTGAGACTGTCTATGTAGAGATTGAAATTTGCTTCACGAATCGATCGCACAAATACCAACATAAGGAGCTCCAGATGAAAAGTTGTGTGCCAAAAGTGAAACATAGGGCTTTGCTCTCTCTTGTGCATGCACCATGATTCAAAACTGACAGGCTCTTCCCCTTGTGCAAGAATGCTTTCTGTGTACTCATTGTGGCCTTGCTGCATCAGTGAATACAAGCTGGCTGCTGTGACTTGGTGTGCATGTCTTGTCTTGGTCACATGACTGGCCTTTAAAAATGAGTCTGCAGTTCCTGAAGATGCAACCTTTGCTTGGCAAAGAGAATCTGTCCATCCACTATCTTCCAGCCAGTTACCAAGAACTTTCAGAGTTGCCATCTCAATGTGCAACCCACCGAGCATGATGACAAACTTATCTTCGCCAAAATCAGCTGGCCAGCACCACTGGATCTGTTTTGCAATCGCATAGAGTGGCTGATCTAAAGTTACCACTGGAATCTGACCAGGATTCAGCTCATTGACTACTTTCTTGACAACAGTCATAGAATGGCGAATCATTGCTGCTGACTTCGAATCGTCAGGAAACAAGGGCAACAATGCTGTCACAGCAGGTACAATGGATGATCTTTCCTGTCTTGATGCGTGATATGCCGCCCATGATATGTCTTGGTAGTCGATTGCTTGATCTGAATTAATCACTGCTCTCACACTTTCAAGCCATCTGCAAGAGAAAATTTGAATAACTTCCTTTAGGAATTTCTTTCTGACAAAGGAATGCAATGCATACTGTGATCATATGTACGTATAATGTGAGTATTAACCTGTAAAAAAAGAAATTAAGCAACCGCTCTTGAATGAAAATTTAAATTTGAAGTGTAACAACACTTTTTGATCTCACCTGTATCAAAAACCCCCATAGTAAATTTATAAAAAATTGTGGTGCACAATTCTTACCTCATCTCCTCTTCGAAACTTGCCTTGATTACTTCGCTATCAGAATTTCCTTTTGACGGTCCATCAGATTTTGGAGCTTCAATGTTCTTCTTCAGAACAGCAATTGGAACATTCATATAAGAACGAGGTAGCTCTATCAGCTCATCTTTCTTTGACGAACGTAATGCATTTGTGTCAACGTTGGTAGTACGTGCGTTGCCATCTTCGTAGCTGGATCGATGTTGGAAAATGGAAATGCCTGTTCCATGGAATGATTCAGTTGCTGTGCTGGAGCTCGGGTTATGGTCGATGTTGTCTACTGCTGCAGTCACGAACAATCCCTCCAGGAGATTTTCAGGACAAACTAAATCTGCTTCGTTGTATTGTCGACAAACTTTATTGCTTAAGGCTGTGGTAATTGAAAGCACTCTATCATAAGAAACAGATAGCCCCAATTGAAACATTTTATCAATTAATTGTCTTTTGCGAGTTTTGGCATGGATGAGAAGGCCAGTGTACATTGCAAGTGGAGTTTCGCGATCTTTGTTGTGATACAGTTGTGTTGCTGCCGAGTCTTTCTGTGCTGCATTGAATAGTAACAACTGTGACAAAGTTGAAACTGCTTCAGGAGCTTTTGAACTTTGGGTTTGAGCCTTAATATTTGTACCAAATATTATCATTGATACAATAGCTGTAAGGGATTTTGGCACGGCCTGGTCAAGACAGCCTTTTTCAAATGATCCAGTAAATGTATTCTTGTGACGAAGCATGTCCCTTCGGACTATGTTTGCAGCTTTTGAAAGATAAACTGCCTCTTCATCCTTCTTCTCTAGACATGCTTTCTTAAGTGCATTGCCAACATCATCATTGAAGGCAAGAAGAACCTCTCTTCCTGATTTGTAGGCAGTAAGACTGGGTGAATATGCAAGGAGTCTATTCTTTAAATCAGTGCTGTGGACCTTGCTTGCTCTTGCTGCACCAAGCTGATCTAACCTTTCATCATACAGTTTGCACATATCTGCTAGCTTGAAAACTGGAGCTATTTGCTCGTCACGCCTGGAATCTTCCATATACGCTATCAATTCAGCTAGAGCTAATCCTTTACTGATGTTAGTAACATCACCATTGTTTTCATCATTGTCATTCTTTTCACTAGAGTGAATCTTATTGTAAAGACTTGCCAAGCATTTGCCGTGATATTTCGCTTCTAGTGCAACTAGATCACCTGCGCTAAGCTTTGCAATCAAGTGTTCATCTTGCAGTTTTAGAGCACAAGTGCGGACACGAGAATCCACCTGAAATGTGGATACCTCGTGTAGCCTGTTCTTCTCTGTTCCCGGCTTTTCACAAAAGAAGCAAGTGTCCTTTGAAGAGCGGCCTTCATCGTTATTTAAGCGTGTGTATCTCTTGGTTGGGAGTTCATCAGTTTCCGTTGGTAGAGAAGATGATGCTCTTTTTTCAGCTCGCTTAAGTTTTGTGGCATTGAACTTTACTTTGCACGCGTGGTGCCATTTTGCTGCTCTTGCCAATAAAGTAGCCCCAATGCCGTTTCCTTCGTCGAGCCTTGAGATGTCTAGCGCTATTGGCAATGATCCTAGATCTTCAAATCTTTTTAGAGTGTCGGCAACTGTGAAATATCCTGCTCCAACATCTGTCCTTTTTTATTCTGCTGGGCATGCTAGGTTTTCGTTTGTTGACTCCTGACAAAAAATGCATTGCGACCAATCGGTTGATTGTGCAGTGTCTACTTTGTCGGTGGAGCCAACTCCATTGAGTGTTACAAACTGACATTGTTTAGCTGACATGCTTTCATATTGCCAAGTTATCTAATTCCTGTAGGAAAAATAAATGTTTAAGAGCACGAATAAAGGTATAGATTGGACATAAATGAGCATAAAGCCCAATGCTAGCTTCATTTAAGAGCATGTTCACTAAAGAAACGAAATTGATAGGAGAATATGTAGAATAGTTACCTTCATTTTTGTTCATCTTCTCTTCGTGCAAGACAATTGATACTTCACAAATGAAAGCCAAATCGAAAACTTAGGCCATTTCCAAGGTTGCTATGGATATGTTGTTGTTGCTGTTTCACTGTTGTTGCTGTTGCTAATTCTGTTGTTGTTGCTTCAATGTATTTTACTGTTGAACATTTAGTTAAAGAGAGACGACTAGGCTATGCCACAGTTGCTGAAACTCCCAATGGGTATATTTTGACGTTATGATGACGTCATGATGATGTCAATAGGACGTAAATGTGAGAGCAATTGCATTTTTGAATAATCTTTCATTAAATCTTTTCAATCTTAATATCTCTTCTTCATGTTTTGAATAAACAATGTTGTAAACGCGTGTAATAAGTAATTAAACTTATGCAAGAAGCCATCATAAAAATCACATATATTAATTTGCAGAAATGACGTCACAATGACGTCATCAAATCAATTTTTGAGATGGCCCTATATCCCAAAATGTTCAGCATGTTCGATTTTATCTTTCTGCCAATTTGGATGCTTTTATGACAAAACCCACTTTACTTTCAAGAATCTGCTCCACTAGGTTTCAGAAATGACACAGCAATTATAGTTTTGATATGGTTAGGAGCATTTGATTTTGCAATTACCCTATTAGCCACATAAATCTAAGTTAATGAGAAGTGCTCCAACTGATTCTTGAGAACCTAATGTTTTACTCAGGGTAAATGTTTCATTCGGTAAACGACCTATAAATCCTTTCGCGGGTGTCTTATGCATCTCTCCGTCAGGGCGAAGGCATACCGGGTGTCTCAAAAAAGTACTCACGTTTGCATTGCTGCAAAATAGATCTAAAATATACAATCGGAAATATGTTTAAATAATTCTAATCTAGAGGTTTCCATAAACTTTGATGCAAACCCCATGAAAATCGACCAAGAACTCACTGATTTATCTCTTCAATTTGAAAGATAGGTAATAATTGACACCAGTGCCTCTGGTGAAGCAGCAACGAGCACTATTGTAACAGATGCAAGTTAAAATCAGCTCGACAGTGGTGAATAAGAAACTACCGAACTGCTTCCAGCAGTATATTGGCAGAACAGAATGGTCCTTCTGTGTCTAAATCTTTTTTATACGTAATTACCAAGAATATGGAATTAATTCATTGTAAGTTGATTTTCATCATCTCCTATTGAAAAATGCAATTTGTTTGTAATACACACTTGATCTTTGTCTTAAATCGCAAGGACGAAAATCCCATGTGATTTTGAACAATATCTTAATTAATGCCTATGGGGTCTGTATCAAGGTTTTAGCTGAAGCCTCCGGTTTATGACTATTTAAGAATATTTTCCATAACATATTTAAAATTTACTTTGCAACTTCGCATTTTTATCATTTATATTTGTTTTAATCTTATTTATCCACGACATCCATTCAGTTATAATACAAACAAAAAAGTAAATTACAATGAAAAGTTACAAGAATATACCGGGTGTCCCAAAAAAAAGTATACAGATTTGGTCAACCCTAACGATCAGAATTTAACACAAATCAATCCGAAATCATTTTTAAAACATTACTCGGTAGTTAACTTGAACATAGATACCTTGTTTGTTGACATTCGTGCTTTGAGAGTAGAGATATAAATCTTCAAAGGACAAATTTGCCTCCACCTTCAAACCAGAGCTTTGGCGTTTTGGCCTAAGCAATATCCACAATTTGTTTCACTTAAAATGAATAAAATTTACTTTGGAGCTCCCTTGATGATAAGCGTCACGTAAATTATATTTTGTGAAACGCATTTGTTGTGCAGTTTTTAATTTTTCTCCTCCTGGTTCAAATTTTTCCAAGTCTTTTGTTGATTTATTCGCTGTGCTTTAAGAATTTGCTTAGGCCAAACGCCAAAGCTCTGGTTTGGAGCTGGAGGCAAATTTGTCCTTTGAAGATTAATACATCTACTCTCAAAGCACCAATGTCGACAAACAAGGTATCTATGTTCAAGTTAACAATCGAGTAATGTTTTAAAAATGATTTCGGATTGATTCATGCTAAATTCTGATCGTTAGGGTTGACCAAATCTGTATACTTTTTTTTGGGACACCCGGTACTAAGAACATACACACAAAAAGGGGGTGTTTTTTTCTGAGACACTGAGACATACTTTTAAGAATGAACTGCATATGAAACCATTAACTTTGTTTGATAGAGTACGGGGTGTCCCAAAGAATTGTTCGACGTTTGATTAAATATTAAGAAATAACGATAAAATTAACGTGCTATTTGGTAACATAACCCTGTTCCTAAGACATTAAGTTGATTTTAGACTCCAGAATTTTGCAACTCCGCTAAAAATTCACCCAGTTACGAGCTTTTGAAGATCAAATTTGCGCGACAGCTGAAACCAGAGACCCATAAATGACTTGATATGCAAAAAAGCTCCAAATCAAGGTAAAGGGGGGCTACCCAATGTTATACCTCTCGCTAATATCAGAGTGGACCAAATAAGACTTCGAATGTAATTTAATCCATGTAACCATTGTCAAAATTCGCTGAAGAATGCAAATATCCAAAACAGCATTAATTCAAAACTTAATCGATGAGAGACTGAGTCATTTTCAAATTTTGCTCAACAGAATTCCTCAAAGCATCCATACGCTTGAATGAATTTTAGGAAAAGTTAGGTTATCGACCATTTTTGCCAAATCCCATTTGGTTTGCTCTGAAAGGAAAAAATTTCTAATAAGGTAGTTTCTTTAGTGGCAGATTTTACTGTACTCTGATACAGTGGTTTTTGTTATTTAAATGTTAAAACTTTGAATGTTTGTCTCTAGGAGCTCCAGCTAAGAAGCAACCTGCTCAGAGTGGTGGCCACAATATATTTGGAGGTGGCAATGATGAAGTGATTGGACAAAGAGCAAGGAACAGAAAGCCACCAGGTGGTGAATCTCATAACATATTTGGTTAACATGTTTGGTTCATTAATTGACCGACTAATTAGGGAACAGAAATGACTATTTATGTAAGCGTAGATGTACTGTTGCACAAATTCCTATTCTTGGATTGAACGATAGTTTGACTGCCAAGACAGCTGTATTTATTAATAATGGTATGTGAATGAATGCAGAGCGATTTTAGCCGTCCATGTAAACGCTGTTAAATTCAAAGTTTGAAAGCAGATGTCATGATACCGGGGCCATATGATCCAAACAAGTATCGGCGTGCGGGAAGATATACAATCTCAAGTTATTTACCGATTTTAATGAATTATCAATCGCATTGCTGTCAAAATGCTAACTTGTGCAACTTTGACCATTCGAAATATTCCAGTCAAACCGCATGACCGTTTTTAACCCTATCTCACCTGGGCATTTTGCAGCAGTCAATACCTGGGGGGTTGTTTCCCCCCCCCCCCCCCTTCTGGTCTAAATAATAATTTTCATGTCAAATTGAATGGACAATGATTGAATACATTTATACGCATAATATGGACAGTATTTGAGATTAAAACATCTGCAACAATTTCATTTTAAGTATACAACTTTTGTTGACCACTCAGTAAAACAAATGATTGCCATGGTGACGGTGCTATATTTAGAATCTTTAAATTTTCATCATTCGATACAGTATAGATGTAAGGCTAAGTTTATGCAATCTTGGGATGCTGCATTGCATATTTTAGCATTAGCAAACAGAAACTTGGTAGGGGGTGGAAGGTGAGATAGGGTTAAGTTAAGATAGGGATAATTTCCAGGTCATTCATTTTACAAGACTTCTTTTGCTACAGAAATTCTGTAAAGTAGCTGCAGTCATCCGCCCAATTTTCCGCTATCTTCATAAATTCTGACAGTTTCCAAGGAATTCCAATGCACATTGCATGCACTGCGGAGATATAACGGGTGGGCCAAAAAAATGTAACCCCCAAGACAAAAAATTTCTTTTAAACTTTCTGAATGCAAGATTTTTATACAATTTATGTGGCACTATGTACAGCATAAAATGCGCCTATTGAGTGAAAATCAGTTCATTATCGGCTACATTTACAAGGAAATGAGGTTTTGAAAAAGATGGTCACGAAAACTACTGTAACAAAATCCCTAGTCATCAAAAGCACAAGGTGACCAAACAAAGTCTCGAACACAATACATTTTTGCCTGTCATGCATTGTTTCCACCTCTACTCGCGTATTTTGTGTAAAGATAATCACTACATTACAAGATACTGCTATAAAATGAGAGGCATTGAAAAATAATGATCGAACAAGTTCGAACAAGCAAAAATTATGAAAATCTCCTTTTTTACCATAACATTGTGTTACTTACGGATCATGTTAAGGTTTCCTACTAAAAGATACGTTCAGTTTTTTCAACATTGCAAAGATCAATTTAAAAATCCCTCTCATCAGCACAAAAAATTGGAAAAACGTTATTTGCACAGAAATTATTCAATAATCAGACAATGCGTTTGAGGGTTATTATTGTGAACAAGTGATTTCGTTACAGTGGTTTTTGCAATTATCTTTTTTAAAAACCTCATTGCTCTTCTAATGTAGCCGATAATGAACTGATTTTCACCCGATAGGTTTATTTTATGTTGTACTTAGTGTCATATATATTCCATAAGAATCTTGCATTCAGAAATTTGTTTATACTTTTTTTTGTCTTGAGGGTTACTTTTTTGGCCCACCCGTTATGTTCACCCTAGAATCTTGCTAAGGAACCATTTTCAATTGAGAGCACCTTTAAACAGATTCATTATTTCCCAACATCACAATATTAATCAAGTATTGGACAATGTTATGTTAGATAGGATTTTTCACACGACTTTACATGTCGCACACAATAATGGAATCCAAAATCATGTTGCAACTGCATGTAACCAGACTTATCAATAGGATGATGCTTAAAGATTGTGAAATTGCGCTTTGAAATTTATACCACATATCCTGGTGATATTTGATTTGAAAACCAGGCACACTTGGTGTATTTAAAACATTTTTAGCTTCCTAAAGTTGACAACTGTAACAACTTAATAGCAAGCCTTTTGGACAGACGAAGTACGTTGTTAAGGGAATTCTTACATGTTAATGGTTCTTTAAACGAAATTGTGCTACAGCTTTGCGACAATGAGGAATTAAGACTGCCAGTATCTCTGTGGCAGTGGCACTGCATTAGAAACTGCTCTATTGAGAGTGCATTAATATCTGTAAGCCACATAAGATATTGCAATATTGTATGATCTCGTTTCCTTTTAAAATAGTGAGTTGCCGTTGGTCAGTGTAAGTTATTTGTTGCAAATTTATGATCTATTTTTTTATTTGAATTGATAATTTGATTGTGTTAAATTAATGTTACGAGTACTTGGAAAATCATTCTGGAATGCCACTCGACGAATTTGCAACATTTGCAAATCATTGATGCAACCAAGAACAATTTTTTTAAGTTTTTTACTATTGATGCGTCATTTCACCTCTCAGATTACTTCGGTCGTTTGTTTGCGTTTGGGATTGTAAAATTCATCCCAAAGCTCAATTGCATACTAATTGCTCATTTTTACATTTTAGACAATTAGTAGGTTTGTGTCGGCCAGTGCTCAGTTAAGACTGTCTGCCTTATACAGAAACCTTAGCGACAGCAGAATAGCGTTGGCGACCATTCTTTTCTTGCAGAATCCCGGAACTCACTGAAAAGTCACAAAACTTTCACAAGACGCGAAGGGAACTAGTGACCTCCAATTTTGGCAGAGACAGCTAGCTCTCCTGTTTGCAAACCAGTAGTGAGATGAAATAACAGTTTTAATGTCAGTTGGCAAGTTTTTTGTTTCAAGCAATGGAAACGTTATTTTGGCTCGTCTAGTACATATTTTACCATGAATTCATGTATACAGTTGTTGAATTGTGTGATGATGTAGTAACAAGTGCAACCGTTTTCAACTTTGTTTATACCTTCTGCTTACACTTGACAAACAATTTCTGTTTTCGAACCAACTCCCAAGCACTTTCTCGTTGGCGTTATCTTGCAGCGATTTCTGCTGGAATGGGATTATTGTACTCGGACTGAGCTTTGATGATTTAGTACTGGGAATCCAAACAGCAAAAACAATAGACTGGAAATGGGATTTGATCACCCACTGTAAGAGCCTGTTCATATGGAGAAAAGCTCACGCGTTCACACGCGAAAACATTTCCCCGGCTAGCCGAGATCTCCCTTGTGCACTACCGGGATCCCGCCTAGGCGAGGAAATATTTTCCCATATGAACAGGTTTTCCCGGCAAAGCGGGGTAGACTCTTTTGTTTATCGTTAATCCTTTGGCACCAGAGACAAAGCACTATTGTTTAGTTTCCCCGGCTATCCGGGGAAACTTTTCTCATATGAAAGGTCGATAATCATTTCCCCGGCTAGGCGGGATTCCCGCTTCACCGGGAAAATGCCGGGGAAACTTTCTCCATATGAACAGGCCCTAAGTCCACAAAAATGTGACTGGTATTTCCTGACCTTTATGCCGAATTCTGCTCGAAATCTTTTCCGAACCTTCC